>VYZM01008683.1:1181314-1295306 GCA_013398915.1 Dromas ardeola | reverse complement strand
CGAGCGGAGTTGGGTGAGGGGGAGCGGCTCCCCCAGCCCCAAGAGCGGACGGGCGGCCGCCCCGCGCCCTCCCCCCCCTCCGTCCCACCGAGCGGAAGAGAAAAAGGAGGGGGGAAGCCCGAGCCGGGCGGCCCCGTTCCCGGTCACCGCAGCTCCCTCACCTCCTCGCCAGCCCTCCATCTTGAGGGGGGGAGGACCGGGGAGAGGAGGGAGGAGGGAGGGGGAGCCCGCGCGCGGCTCCGCCCCCCTCCGGAACGGGAGAGCGCGGCGCCGGCGCGCGCGCGCGGAGGGTTTTGGCGGGCGGCGGCTGCCTCAGGCCGGCGGGGCTGAGGGGAAGGCGGGGGTAGGGCGGGGGTGAGGTGCCCAACGCTCACCGGCAACGGGCGCCCACAGCCCAGAAAGGCAACGGCATCCTGGGCTGCATCCCCACAGCGTGGCCAGCAGGGCCAGGGAGGGGATTCTGCCCCTCTGCTCCGCTCTGGTGAGAGGCCCCTGCAGTGCTGCCTCCAGCTCTAGGGCATGGACTTGTTGGAGCGAGTGCAGTGGAGGCCACGAAGATGCTCACATGGCTGGAGCCCCTCTGCTGTGAGGACAGGCTGAGAGAGTTGGGGTTGTTCAGCCTGGAGAAGAGAAGGCTCCAGGGAGACCTTATGGTCCCTTCCAGTACCTGAAGGGGCTACAGGAAAGATGGGGAGGGACTCTTTTATCAGGGAGTGGAGCAATTGGAGAAGGGGTAGCGGTTTTAAACTGAAAAAGGGTACATGTAGGTATTAGGAAGAAATTCTTTCCTGTGAGGGTGGTGAGGCACTGGCCCAGGTTGCCCAGAGAAGCTGTGGCTGCCCCATCCCTGGAGGTGTTCAAGGCCAGGCTGGATGGGGCTTGGAGCAGCCTGGTCTAGTGGGAGGTGTCCCTGCCCAGGGCAGGGGGGTGGAACTCCATGATCTTTAAGGTCCCTTTCAACCCAAACTGTCCTGTGATTCTATTACACACAACAGAACACGCCTTAGAGATGTCTGGCCACTTACTAGTGCTTCAATGTCTCTTTACCTGTATTTAGAAGGGCTGTAAGTACTCCACGGCCCTGACAGAACCAAACTTCAGCTTTTCCAAGACCCTTTTTTAGAAGTTTTTTTTACACAGGAACTGGTGAACTGTTTACTTACTTTCCAGAGATCAAAGACCCAGCGATAAGGGAGGCAGAACTTTCCCAGCACTTTGGCCACCTGCTGAAGACTCACAAGTTCAAACCCCGTGTCCAGGCTGGTAAGCCACACAACACAGACATTTGCTTGGAATGCAGCAGTACTTATATCTGTGCTATGCAGTATCTTGCTTTTGTGAGGTAGGAAAAATATTGAAATACACACTCTGTAAATACAAGACAATTTGGAAAGCTGTTAAAAAAAGCAGGTAACTGAACACAGGTCTCTTCAAATCAGACAGGCAGCCCTTGCTCTAGTTTGTCTCTAATTTTGAGGCTTTACCATGTAACTTTGTTTTATAAGATAGTATCTGTCCCTCGAGGTAAACTGTTGCCCCTAAACTGCACCTTGATTTGAGGCAGGGACCCTCAAATCCTCTAACTACGCTTGCCTGCTGTCTCCTTCTTATTACTCCCTATCTAAAAATGAAAAAAGCTGCCAGCTTATATCCGAAAAATATATGATGACATACAGGTTAGAACAGTGCCCCACAGAATGCAGTATGCCAGGATCTGCATAAAAAACGTATTTTATTAGTAACACATAAATAAGCACATATAATCCTTACACACATTTTCCAGGTAACACCACAAAACCATCTTACAGTAACTCAAGGGAAAAAAATCCCACTCAAGAGGCCAGCATGAATGGGCATCACCTCCATGACTTCAGGCAACATCAGGACCACACAGGATTTCTGTACAATTTGGTAGTTTTCAGAGTGGATTTTTCACCATTCTGGCTCTTGCTGGTTCAATGCTATGTTGTTGAAGCCACAGATATACTCATGGAATGGGTACAGGACCTGATTAGTCCAAGGAAAAGTCTTTTGACTATGTACTATGCTTGTTGCTGAACCACAGGCATGAGGATTTGCCCCCTGCATTTTTTAAACAGATGCTGGTAATTCAGTGCTCTGCTGTCTTTGTGTCTTGAATAATATTTTGCACCACGCTTTCCACTCCAGACTTGGTGGCAAATTAATGTTTTCCTTCAGTTTATTACAGTCCTCTAAGAATCATTTAAGGCATCTCGGAGAGAGCCACCAGTTTGGCAGAAAAGCCAACAAGAGACAAAAATCAACTTGGAAAAGTGTTGCCTTTCAAAAAAAGACTATGACGCCACTTCAACAGTGATGATTTCACACTTTCCAGTATCTTGATCTGTGCAGGTAACGTGCAAGGACCCATCCCTAGGTAAAAGAGAAAGGTATGTTTAAGATTATCTCAACACAACACTTAGTATGTTACTGCATGTTCCAGAGAGAATAAACAACAGTCTTTATGTAGACAAAAGGAAGAAAGATGAACATCAAAATATCCAGGGAAGAAGATGCTTCAATGTACATGAAATTTATGAAATTAAGTTTAGTTTGAGTATTTAGATACGCACTTCTTGCTCTCCATTAAGGATGTATCTTCTCTACACATGGTGGAAAAGATTCGGGAACATGTTTAAATATTGTAACTAAGTTTATTTAGTACAGGTTTGTGAGTATGCAGTAATATTATTCAAAATATTCATCTTGAACTCTAATTAAAAGCAATCAACAGATAAGCATGTCTTCTCAAAGCATGAGAACTTGACTTCTAAAAGTAGAAATAGTTTTTAAATACCAAGGATCTCCTTCAAGGAGGAAAACCTTCATTTTCAAAATTCAAGAATAAGAGACAATATTGAATCTCACTTCATCTATGCATACAACAGTCACATGTAATATAGTATTTAGACAGAAATAGGTACGTTATAGTGAAATTTCCTTAATCTTTTTTCATCTGCACTATACAGTTGCATATATAATCCCTAAGATGTTTCGCTTATCAAGGCAAAGTGCAAGTCTCTGTATGACTAACAAGGTATTTTAGGTGAAGTCTGTTAATAGAGCATTAATACACCTGATAAAGTTAACAGAAGAAAATGAAGTATTTTGTACTCAAATAGCAAGCAGGGATTCAGTTTTTCAGCAACATCTAGACAACTTTTATATCATTTAGAAGAGCAATATGAACTTCAGGACAGTCCTCAGAAAAAAAACATGCTTTGACTACTTTGAATTCCACCTTCTGGTATCTTTATAAACTATTTAGACTATTTCAAATGAGCCCAACCACTCCTATTAAGGCCTAAGAGAAATTTCTTCAATATCATGTCATCCACATTCCCCACCCCACCATAAGATACTTCATATTTTCCCATAATAAACAGATGATTATGTAAAAAGTAGATTTATCAAGCCAGACTTCCTGTGGCATTGTTTCTCATGCCTCTGAAAGGCTAGAGCCACAGGTTTTCATCACAAATGACACATGTGAAAAGTCCTTCATGGATTGCTTAGCAACTAATAAAGACAGATTCTACTTCATTTTTCCTAAGTGTGGGCACTCAACAGAACTACCTGACACATTCCACAGGAAATTTGAGATCCTGACTGCTCTTAAGCATGGTTAAACTGATCAACACTTCAGAAGCTGCTAAAAATCTATAGAACTCTAAGTTTTATTTCTTTAGGAATCAAACAATGAAAGCCCAGAACGTATTACATAAAACCCACAGTCCCACAGACTTTACCCCAGCTAGGACACAACAATGTAAGCAATGAAATACTGAAGTTTCTCAACACAAAATTAAACATTCCATAACAGGAGAAGAGACTGCTTGTCCAAAGTGTGACATAGCAACTGAAACATCAGAACAGTAAGTATTTTGGGTACCTTTTCATAGTGAGAACAGTTAGTATATCATGTAGGCCATCCTCCTTTTTATCTAAATCCTGGAGTACAATCTGTTTATTAAAAAAAAAAAAGTTAAATTATAATCAAGTTCTCTAAATCCTTGCACAGCAGTTTAATGGAAATGACACAATAGCTAAGTTGTGCAATTCATTCCATTTAGCATCTCATACTAATCATTCAAAATCAACGCATGCCCTAGTGAACTTCACTCATATATAGGACAAACCTACGTGTTTTTAGCCATTTGCACAACTGTTTCAGTGGTTTTGTTTCAGGTTTATCACCAAGATAGCTGGAGTACCCACAACTCCCACAGACTACATTAAGAGCTGAGCATGTTCCTTTACTTAGAATCAGTTCTCTAATTATTAGGTAGCATCCTTTCCCTATCACCTTAAAGATCTCTGGGCAGGACACAGGTGGAATACCAATTTTCTCAAGTATTCCATCTATTTCAGCCACATCTGCGCGCTCCCTGGTGCTTTAAGTGCACTGAAGCCAAGGTAAGCACATCACTGTTTCAAACAAGCTGTGTTCTCTCAATAGGTTGACTCCCGAGTAGTATCTTTATATCAGGTGAGGATTTAATCACATCATCTTACAACTGTGAAAAATCAAATGTCGATTTAATACAAAGATCCTGAACCATCTAGAAGTTCAAAAAGTAATCAACAAGTACATACATCAGCTACATCATTACCTCCAGCAGTTTTATTTTGGAAATATTGGAGATCTGTGTACTACTGGAACAACTGGTTACAATCCCTCATCCCAGGTAGGCTTAGTACAGTACTGACAAATGTCAAACCCTGCCAGCCATCCAGAAATTCAAGAGGGAAACTTCAATTTCTTTAAAAAGTGCTTCAATGCTTCATAACACATTGCTAGAAGAACGCTTAAGGGCTGTTTCCACAGAGATGCACATCATTTTAATTTTGTAACATGAAGATTTGGTAGGGGTGGGTTTTGTGTGGGTTTTTTTTTTTTTCCTTTTTTCAGATCCACTTGATTTCCAAGCAGTTAATATTAAAAATGCGTATGAATGTGTATATACTCACCTGTGCAAATTTCGCTTCTTCATTCATGGGACTTTCCCCCAATGACTCATATAGTTCAAGGCACACAGAGGAAGTGTTTCCAGGAGCATGCAGAGTGTGCTGCCTTCGAGCTGGTAATGGCGTCCCTGATGGAAATAGCACTGTGAATTTGTCAGCCCCTGACTCGTCTACTCCCTGTAAAAAGAAAAAAAAAATTCATGCCTTTCTCCAAGTACTTTAGTGAGCTGTAAGTGTCACAACAGCACTCCATGAGAAAAGAAATCCAACATTTATTTTCTCTGCCACATTTACCATCAAATCAAGTAAAAAAAACCACATTCCTACAAATAAAGGAAAAAGTCCAGTTATTACAACATAGCAAAGATACAATCTATCCCCCCTTAAAATCAAGCATTTTTTTCTGTCAATTTTTTTGTGTATTAACCTAAGTTACCACTTACTGCTGATCCACAGCTAATCTGTAGAATTAATAATAAAACAACACTGTTTCTCCAACATCAATCGTGCATAAGTAGTGCCGTATATTCATTGCAGCGGTAAAATTTTCTAAGTTAAATCATTTTAGCCTTACCTTAAGAAGAATATCTTTGGCAGAACACTCAATAAAGAGTGCTGCGTCTTCTAACAAAGGATTCTCTTTCCCTAGCAGAATTCCTGCCTCTATGGCTGCACCAATGGGAATAACTTCATCTGGAGGAATTGAATTCAGCAGTTCCACGGTTGGGAAAATGTCTTTGATCAGCTGCTGTAGCTTTGGGATTCGAGCAGACCCACCACAGAGAACTACCTGGAAAACATGCCTTAATGATTTCAAATCTTTCTTCTGACGGATAAAAACAGACAGGTCACAACCTGCAACACAGAAATGCAAACTGCTCTGGGATATTTTATCATCTCTAGTTACTAAAAGAAAAACTGATGCCATCTTTGCTTGGCTTCTGTTGCTTTTATATTTGATATTAAAGGAAATAGCTTGCAAGTTTGAAATGGTATCTTGAAAGTGCATTTCTTAAAGTAAGCATCAGCTAGGTGAAGTAACATTTTAAAAACGGAGGAATTAATCACAAGATAACGCCAAGTTGGAAGAGATCTCCAGGTCACCTAGTCCAGCCTCCTGCCCAGAACAGGTCCAGTTACAACAGGCTGCCCAGGACCTTATCTCCATGGATGGAGATTCCACAGACTCTGTGGGCCCCTGTTCCAGTGTTTGATCACCCTCACACTACAAATTCTTTTCTTAAAAATTTCCCCATGTTGTAACTTGTCCTGCTCACTATCGTGTACCTACAGGTTATTAATAAGACATTAAATGGTATTAGCCCCAGTATCAAATCCTGAGGGCTGTCACTGACAACCAGCCGTCACTTAATTATCTTGTGCAAGAAAAGCCCTTAAAACCTTTCTCTTACAGTAACTTTGTAGAGATCAACTAGAGCTGGAAACAAAGCTAACTCCCACTGTTTTTCATGTAAAACATAACTTAAGATTTTACATTTAAAGTGTGTCTCCCCCCTCAAGCATTAAGACCTCAGAGAACAGCGTATTGGGACACCAAAAAAATACTGCCACCAGAGAACAAAAGACTCTGAACAATGGCCTGGGCTACTTCATTATCCTGCCAGCGAAACTCTGATGTGACACATCAAACACTAATTGAGAGTCTGAAATAGCATCAAGTATCATTAAAAGCACCAGCTAACTTTTGCTGCAGAATTTATGTGCCAATTCCGTCAGCAATAAATGCAGCAGTATTTGCCACACGCAGGTGCACAGGCGTTGAGATGAAGTTACACTCTCATACCAAAGCAAAAAAGACATTTGAATGAAACTAGTAATGTTTGCTACTTTAGTCACCATCTTTGTATTAAAGCATTCTCTGGTTTGTCATTGAATGTGTTCCTAAGTTGTTTTTTTTGTTTGTTTGTTTTTAAACTGACAAGGAGGAACACAGGCACCAAGGAGACACTATGCAATTTGTTCAACTCCAAAGAAAAAAAGACGCCAAAACTCAAGCTTTCTTCAGAAGCGTCAGAAAATCCCATCCAAAGCTCAATGAAGGCAGAAGAAAATCTATACACTAGACTTGAAGAAAATACTCCTCTGCTGTACCAAGAGTTACACAAACACACCAAATGGAAACAAATCCTCTACTATTTATTCAATATGCAGCAGTAAAAACACATCATTGATTCTGAAACTACCTTATTCGTAACTTCAAGTAACCAAAAAAATCAAAGCAAACACAGGAGTTGCTGTGAGTTGAGTCTATGTATTTTAAGCATTTTTGGCTCAGACCCAACAAACACATCACAAAATAATCTCAGTCTGCAAAGAAAACAGACCCCCTAAATATTCTTCTTGTGGAGTTATAAAGCATACTACAGATAAAAGACTTCTATTATTACCTTATTAATATCATCTGCCGCAAATCCAACTTGCTGCAAGAGCTTTTTAATTGCTTCTACACACTTACTAAAAAGTGAAGAACAGATAAGTTCAAACCTGGCCCTAAAAAGAAAAAAAATAATATTTAAGAAGTGTCATTTCATCCGTTAGAGACAAATACTTGAAATGGAAGAACAACCATTTTTAGAATATACTTTGTTTCTCTAGCTATACCTGCTACTAAGTGATTATTTAAAAAAAAAAAAAAAAAACAAACAGTCAAAAATCTTACTTCCCAATTCTTCATCTCAAAAAATGTGATGTTGTTTTGGAGATATCTGTGCTATTGATTCCATCATTAACACCTACATAAATGCACATTCATTCTTCAGTGTACTTTAGAGAAAAAACCAGTATTGTTGTCTTGACTCATACGTGCAAAAAGAAGCAAAAATCCTGGAACTGCTTCATCATCTTTAAAATGGAGACACAAAGACTCAAATAAGCCTCTTGAATTTTCAGAGGCAAATCAAGCTGTGTCCCAATTTGCACACGGAGTAGGTACTTCAGCAAATTGAAAAACAAACTGGTTCTTTCTTCAGGCTCTTTCAGGCCTGAAGAGGAAGTTTTACTCTGTATGAATACAGCAAGTCAAATTCTGCAACTCTAGTCGACAGGACTAGCATCCTGATTCCAAACTGAGTTGGCTGGAAGAGCAATCATCAAAATCAGCTAAATATCTCAATAAGAGATCATCCCAAGAGAGAAAAGTCTTGGAGTATGACACAGCACCATGAACAAGACGACAGAAAACATCCTTCTACTCCAGCTGTCAGAAAGAGGCAACATTAAAACTTCCACGACTCTATCATTCTAGAGCTCATTTAGATGAAAGAGTCAAAAATTCTTGTTTTCTTTAAGAAAAAACAACAACAAAACCAATAATGGGTGGAGGGGAACCACCTTGAGTAAGTACAGTATCTATTCCCCTTTCATCAACAACCAGACTCCAAAGATGGTGTCTCCTTGTGCCTTTTTGTACTTTATTTTCTAACCATTAGGGCAACATTGATAGTGTTACTACCCCAACTACTACAGATCGCATCGTAACAGAACCATCAATATGAAACAAAGCTGAAACAAAGTAAGTTGGTCTTCTATCTTCTGTTTCTAAAATTAACGCCATAAAAAAATAATCAAAGCTTATTGAACACCCTAAATACCACCTACAAAGATTTCAAGCCTAGTTTTATATAAAAGCAGTAGCTTCAAGATTTGCTTTACCTGGACACATTACAATCAAAATCCAATCCATCATACAATGAATCTACAAAACAGTTTGCACTTCCCAGGGTTGATAACGAGTGCTTTGCAATATCAGCGCTGTTCATTAACTTCATCATGGCTCTGGGATTTCCTCTAATATCATGTTTACAAGACCTACATTTGAAAAAAAAAAAAAAAAAAAAAAAAAAAGGGAATNAAAAAAAAAAAAAAGAGGTATCAGTTTAGAAAGGCAGGCAGTTGAGCGATAACGCTAGCTTTCTGAAAGGAAAAATAGGTTAATGCTATCAAACTTATTTTTTTCCTGTAGACATTTTAGTATTATCTACAATACCACTATTGAAAGCTCTCAAGAATAGAAGTGTCTATTTCAATTTCAACTAAAGCACACTGTGTAAAGGCACCCAGAACTCAGGTATTAGTTTTTATCATATAGATTTAAGTCTTTCTGAACAGTTTCTCAGCTGAGCAAATCCTGTAAGTGACTGCAAGGAACAGCAAGAAAAGGCCTGTGAGTTAATTAATTTTAACTACAGATTGAGAAGAAATTGAACACTGAACATTAGACATGCCAACAAAATAGTATGTTTCATCTAAGAGGTCTCCTTCTGCGATAGTACACAACTGACCTCAAGAACACTAGAGCTAACGGTAATGCATTTGTTCATTTTTGTTCATTGTAGGATGACATGCCATACAGACTTCAGTCTGACGACCCAAGCCCTGCCATGGTCCTTCATGCCATCAAGAAAAACAAATAAAACTCACAGAGGTGAATTCCTTGCCACCCCAAAAACTTATGACTGAAAGGATGTAAGCAGCCTGTTAGTCATATACATCACCCAAAACACAGAACAGTTCACAGCTGAGCCTTTATAGCTCAACACCGACTTCAGACAACACCCACGCTAAACCAAGTATTTTTCAGTCTTCCTCCTTGGCCCTCAACAACTGACTGTTCCTGTAGTATCTTTATTTGAGCCATTTAACTCAGAGACAGTCTGCTAGATCTGACAGCCTAAAATGATTTTTTTTTTTTTTTGAAAGCAAGCATTAGATAACAAAGTTCCTATCCTAACAGCAACATGCTTGGAATTCAAAACCTACCTCTGAAATTCAGAAGCCAAGTGTTGTGCCAGAGCTTCTGTGAAGCAAACTCCACCAATGCTGTCATCTGTGTTTGTCGCAAGCACACGATATATTCCACTGTTTACTTCTATGACTGTGATAGAAAGTGATGTTCCACCAAGTTTATAAACCAACACATTGCTGCCATGGTAAAAAAAAAAAAAGTAGTATTAATAAGCCATCTAAAATTATGTTTACTTTGACACACTTTCTAAAAAGATGACCACCATATTGCGGGTTTTAATCAGTTTTGTCAAGAGAATTTGATTTGTGGTGTTTGTATTTCATGCATTTTTGTACCACTGACTACTTGACAATGTTCCCTGAAGGACAAAATTAGTCTATTTCATACAGTGACAGTAGCCAACATTTTTCCTACAACACAACTGATAACTGAACATTACATGCAAAGTTATGGGCAAGAATTACGTGATAAGGGTAAAAAATATACAAACCAAGAAGAAAAAAAGACATGTGTTTGTACTGATAGCAGTCTTTGCTATTTCAAAAATCTTGTGAATTATATGAATATTTGTAAGGGAAACCCAATGCACCTACTGAACCCAGAACTCAGCTTTAGTTCTTCTAGCATATACAAAATGACCCCAGCTCCCACAATTAAAAAACCGCTATGCCAAAATCCGTTTAAGGAGGGATGTATTTTTCTTCATGCCAATCAGCTCATTAGAGAGCCAAGACAGAATATGGGGACAAATATTTAAAGACAATTCTAAAAAAAAAATAAAACACAGAACAAAGGGATTTAAAACACTACGGATTTACAACTTCTAATTTGTTATTGGCTTTATTGAGAGAAAAAAAGAAAAACAAGCATCAAATCATTAATTTTGAATTGACTGCTAAGGCAACATGGAATTCCCTCATTTAAGATTTCTCAGGATTTAAGTTCAGCAGCTTAAATTTAAGAAGTAAAATATTAGGATTTTACCTTTTCCCAGTGGGTGAATCTTGGCCAATTCCATAAGCCAGGAGAGCGGCAGACGGTTCATGAATTAATCTCATAACATTAAATCCAGCAGCTGCAGCTGCTTCCCTATGATAAGGCATAACAGCATTTCATTTTACTTTATGATTTCACTATAGTCACGCACACTATTAAGATTTCATCTGAACTACATATACCACCAACTCAGAACTTCGTTACAGCATGGTATTAAGAAAGCAAAGTGACTGGAAAAGAAAGGTGTCAAGAAGTTCAGTTACTACTGCGTTCTTCAGGTAGTAGTTGGGTCTGCTGCGTGCTCATTGTCAAAGAAAACCCTGATGTATCAACCTACATACCCCATAAAAACCAGCAAAATCCCCTTCAACTACAAGATGAAAAACCTCACCCTCAATCAAACCTGGTAATTAATCTTCAAGTGTGCCATTAAAAGTTCTTGGTACATTATTTCACCAGATTATCATGCAAGGAAAATTGCTTTAACTTCCAAATCAAGCACCTCACTTCTAACATTTTCTTTACGCGTTTTCTTTAAACTTCAGTAACCCTGGGACTGCCCTACAAGTCACTTCCTCCACTTTGAGGTTATTCTGAAACTTGTATGCCAAAGCAATAGAATGTTTCATTATACATACTGCAACTACCCAGCTCACTAATGTTTTATGACCAACTTTAAGTGTCCTTTAAGTACTTCATGACAGTTAAACGTAAGGGCTTCTACATATCAGAAAGTAGAAACAGATGCTGCCAATTATGTACAGCTTTAAGTCTACTTATGCTTTCATATGAATTGTTGCAGCAGAACTTTTTCCAAACAGAACTTCCAAGTAGAATATCGCTGTGTATTCTGTATCTGCTCTCTGCCAAACAGCCTCCAATAAAGTCACGTAACACTACGTGGTTTGGCGAGTATTGTTGTACAAAGGGATGGGAAATTATGGAGGAGAGCTGAGAAACAGTTTGCATTTCAAAGGGGACACTGAAGATCCACATCTGAAATGACCTTCTATCCTTGATGATACCAAAATTCCCTCTCACTTTAATTGATTCAGAATTTCGTTTTGGTTACAGCAGTGAACTCCATGAGAAGTTTCTACAGCCAGAACTGAAACTCCCACTTTCACATTTTTCTAATTCAGATAGTATCCCTATGTCTTGACTGAGAGTAGAGCGACAAGCTCAAGTCCAGCAGGAGAATTCCCATTGCTGATCTGCCAGCCGGTCTGCTTTAGGCACGTGAAATAACAGAAAAATCTTAATCCTCTTACCCAAGGGCATTTTTCTGATTCTCTCCAAAATCAAATGGTACAGTGATAACAACGTCATTTACATCAGAACCCAGTGCAGACTGAGCAGTTTCTGTTTACAAACATAGGCAGAACATGTTGATTAAAAGCAAAAAACCAATACACTACAACTTCAAAATATGAGGACAGCTTAAAAAACTAAAACGTTATGATTTTACTTATTATATACCTTTCATTTTACTGAAAATTAGTTTTGCCACATCTTCTGGGTTAATAAGTTTATTATCTATTTCATATTGAAGTTTTCCATTCTTCTCAATTATCTGTAAGCAAAACCAACATACCTTTGTTAGATACATAATTTGGTTATGAACAAAGAGTAATGTTTAATTTAGTTTTTGTCCAAAGTAAAAAGCACTGGACTGTGTAAATACTTTCTGCATTAGTACTCATTACTATAAGAGAATAAATGCTTCCAAGATGCTTATCAAAGATCACACAAACACTTGTATTATCCAACATGACAGTGACATTCACAAGGACTTAAAGACTCCAGACTTTCTTTTTACATTAAGAAGTTTTCCTTAGTGCAAAACAACAATTGAAACAAGAGTATCTGCCTGCTTATATTCCATAATTAAAAATAGCAAGTATTTATATAGGCCTGTCAATATGAACAGTCAAAAACCACAGAAAGACTTGTTCCTTCTATAGGAACGTGTTTTCCACGATAATTTTTCTCCTGTTTTGCAAAAAGGTTTCTAGTAACAAGCACAGTATTATCCAAACTGAATACTGAGATTGTATCAAATGGCTAAGCATTTTTATCACAAAATGCTGTAACCTGAGCATGTTCTACCAGCGCTAAGAAACACCACAATGCTATTACCCAAATACATTAAGAATCATCCCTTTGGAGAATGGCCAAAAATCATGCAGTTTTTCTGTTAGACTGTATTACAATGGCAGATCCCAGAACATTGTAAGTTTTCGACTTTATAAAAAGAGAAACATTCTGTATAGCAGCAAATGGAACTCATACAATAAGAGCCAACCGCTACAGAACACTATTGGTGTGGCACAAACAATGCCAAGAAGAACAGTATAAAATGATACCAGTTATTCTGAGAACAACAAAAAAACCTAGATCATACTCACTGAACATTTGCTTTCTGCAATATATTTCTCTGCTTGTGGGTCACCAGAGCTGTCCAGACAAATCCAAAATAACAAAATAAATCATATGCTCAAGGGTAATTGCATAAATTCATCTTGCTGATATTCCTTGTAACGACTACAGGATATGAAGGTATACTTCAACCAAAATTCCTGTTTCCACTCTACAGATGCATTTACGCAGCAGAAGAAAAACCAACAGATCTGACTGCTGGTATCTTTCAATCCCCTTTCCCCAAACTAATGGTAGAAAAAATACCTACTAGGTAGTGAAAAGGGAAAACAAAACCCAATACACTGTTTTAACCTGCTACCCCCAGCTATCATTATAATCAGATTTTAGGGGCACTTTTGTTGCATTGACGGAAATAATGTGACAGCAATAAGCTGACTAGCCTTAATTCTCTACTAACTATGTAAAGTTATGCACCTGAGAAGTGCTGAGAAATACAGCAAAATGGACATCACCTTGTCAGCTCCCTTCAATTAGGGCTGTAACACATTAGCTAGGTTATCACTAAAAAGTTGTCATGTTTCTGATGTTAGACCTAGACCAACAAGTTTAGTTCTGGTACCACTGTCACTGCCAGCGCAAATTCTCACAGCCCCATTAACTGAAGAATCACAACAGGCATTACATCAATGTGTTTCATGATTGTAACAAAAGCAATACACAGCTTCACGCAAATAAAACCACAGTGGATTTTAGCCACAGGAAAACATCCAAGTAACATGACATTTTAATTAAGAAATTTAAGTATCTATCAAAAGGATATACACAACTTGTTACTTAATTTCACAATTTGATTTTCGCAAATGCAGACATAAAATACTACGCATCTCTTTACTTTTTATACTGGCATGAAATGTGGGATAAAAAGTTCACAATATAAAGAATTTTTAAGACCTGCCATACCCTCTTGTCAATGTCAGATTAACCAGACTACTATCACACCATATTAAAATGCCTTCAACATCAGTGCTAAGACTGTGTTTCACTGACCAGCTTTAATGGGGGAAAACGAACTTCTCACCTTCCCTTTCACACCTGGTCTCTTACCTTCGTCCAAGGATCTGCTTTACTTTCACTACAGTGTTTGAAATATTTCTTATCCTACTTTGCTTTGCAGCTAAGCCAACAACCTGAATGAAAAATAAAGAAAAAAAAAAAAACAACAAAGAAGTGAGCACCAGGCAGCGCTCCCCTCCCCTCCAGACCCCCACCGCGGACGGAAACCCTCACCTCCTCGCTTTCCGAGAAGGCGACGACCGCAGGAGTGACCCTGTCCCCGGCGTCGTTGGCGACCACGTCGGCGCGACCATCCTGTGGAGATGGACGTTCCCTCAGAGCGTCCCCGCCCCGTGACCCGTGAGGGAACAGAGATGTCCGCGGCCCGCCAAGGATCCCCCCCGAGCGGCCGCACCGCCCCCAGCCCGCCCCAGCCCCTCACCTTATAGACGGCGGCGCAGGCACAGGTAGCGCCCAAGTGAACGCCGATGGCCGCCATCACTCCCTCAGACTCCACGCGCGCCCGCCGCCCCACCATGCACCGCGCGCCCCCTCCCCTCCCCGCCCCGCCGCTCCCAACCAATCCCGCTCCCCGCTTCTCCCCGGCCGCCAATCAAAGTCCGCGCCGCGCTCGCTCGCAAACCAATCGCGGAAAGGCGCCCTTGGAGCAGCCAATGAGAAAAATGGAGAGAGGGGCGTCATCCAGCGTGGCAACGGGGCGGAAGTCGGCGGTGGGCGGCCGCTGAGGGGAGCTGGTGCGGCGGGGCGCTGGGCCTGCCCCGGCGGCGGTCGGGCAACCCGGGAGGACCCGAACACTGAGAAAATTGAGATTCAAATGGAAAAAGGCGACCGGAGCTGTTTTACTCATGTGCCGGGGCCTGTGTGTTTCATGTCAGTGGCATCTCTCGTGGTTTAATTGCAGTCAGCGAAGCACATGGAGACGGTGTAAATATTTTTTTGCCCACGTTATGTAGTTACTAGCCAAGTAGTCATGCTGAAGGGCCGATTTTGCATCATCTAACCAGGCATGACCAATGTCTGAAGGCAAAGCTCAGTGTCGCATTACGTTGGACTTCTGATGGAGAAATCCATTTTGGCATTACCATGGGGGGGAGGAAAAAGGAAAGTATTTCTAATCAGTCCTGGAGGAATTTGACATCATTCACACAGAATTCACTTCATCCTGCCCGGAGATGCAGTCACGCTGAAGGCTCCTCGGAATCCACGTGGCCCTGTAATGGGTGCAGTAAAGTTCTCTGTGTGCCTCAACGGGGAGCAGGTCATCTCGTGTCCGGCTTTGGGTCCTCTCACTGCAAAGGCAACAGCGCTTCTGTAGGTTTGGGCCTTATTGCCTCTTATTTCCATAGGGAGTCTAAATGCCATGCAGTACCACCTCACTGGATCATTACGAAGTAAAGATTGTCCTTATCCTTGCTTTATATATGATATGCTGAAGGATTAAAGGAATGGATGGAGATCATGTGGAGAGGAATGGGGCTGTCCGGAGTTGGAAAGGGATTTTGTGTCACAAAACTGATCCTGGGCTTCTTAAGTCACAGGACAATCTTCCTTTCAGTAACTGAGCTTGCTGAAGTCTGACCAAAGGTTGGAGCTCAGGCTGCTGGCAGTCCATGGTTGGGAGATGATCACAGTGCTGGTGAAGGCAAAACTTGTACAACTGAAAACAATACGTCTGAAGTGTGTCCAAATTGTAGCTCCTTTCTGCCTCCTCTTTAAATGGGGGAATGAAAAGAGAAGGGTAAAGGTGAGCAGGAGAGACCTGTGGGGACTGGAGAAAGGTGTTGTAGAAGAAAGCAATGATAAAAGTGATGCTTCTGTCAAAGGTAAAGATGGAGAGAGTCTGAGAAGAGACATTGAAGACAGAAGGGCAGAGAACAGAAGCCCCTGGTGCAAAAACCATCCAAGAATAATTTTCCTTGTTCTCCGCCAAATCCTAATAGCAGTTGCACCACTTAAAACAATAGACCAGTACGTGTAATCTGTGCCTCAGAAAGTGCTTGTGGCCACACTGCTAACATCTCCTACACAACTAAGCACACCCACATTTTTTTTCCAGTTGTTATGCCATGGACATCTCAGGATGGACACACAGAAGTTCTGCTTATATTAACTAAAGCAGTTAATGTTCCTTCCAGGTGTAAGCAAGGCAAGAAATGCCTTGGCAAGGGTTTGTGGTGGCCAGTAGTTTTTTTGAGGAGTGAAAAGACCCGTGTGTCTGTGCCCTTCCTGTCTTGTTGCGTGGCGTCCTTAGCTAAAGGGAAGCTCTGAGGCTGCACTGAGCTTGAGTGAGCTGAGAGATGGGATGAACAACCCACTTCTAGATAAAAGTGGAAGAGGCTGCTCTGCTTGCTATGGCAGTTCTGTAAGGAAGTGAAAGCCTTAATGTGCTTGTTGTTCATTAAAGGATTGAGGAGGCGAACACTGATCGGAGCAGCAGCCCGGATTCAGGATGCAATTCATCTTTCACACCTCTGGGAGAGCTTTCCCTCTTAGTCAGAAGGAGGAGAGAAATCCAGCCCCACTCTGACTGGAGTCCTGCACATCTCCGGGTACCTGCATCAAACAAACCCACCATGCTCCCCCTGCAACAAACTCACCTCTGAATTTAGCCAGGTACTCTGCTGAAACCTCTTAGTATTATTTCCCAGCTGACAAACCAGTGGCCCAAACCTTCATGGCATCAGAGCTGCCCCCTCTCTCCCAGTCTGTGGCACATCTCTCAGCCATTAAAAATCCAGACCTGCCACCATGAGACCAACTGTTAGCACAGTGCGACGTGAGCTCGCCCAACCTCTTTGTGTGCCGAGAGCTTGCAGGCAGCCTGAGAGGCTTGAATGCAAAAGGGGATCCCCCTGGCACTGTCCGTAGCAGGCTGACTGCAGGAAAAACACAGAGATTACGGCAAAAAGGCAGTAACATCTGCTGAATTACTTAAAGTGGAAGCAAGTGTCTCTATTGAGCAATAGACTGTTTCGCTGCTGGTAAATAGTATATACTCTAAAATGTCCCTTGTGGTGAGGCAAGAAGGGTAAGAGAACTTCTTTTAATTATCTTGTGCATGTTCTGACTTAATTCTCATGAAATTAAGCTCCAAGGGGGCTAGAGTTGGCAGCTGCAAGACTGTGGCCTGTGATATCTCCGGCCGTGGGATATGAATGACACCAGTGGAGCTGGTTCTCAGGAGGGCTGTGGGACAGCCTGGCTGTGGTGGGGACTTGGACTGTGGTCCTCCAGGTGGCATCTCACCCCTGGCTTTGAAAACAGCCTCTTCCCCAGGACAGTGTGAGAGGTGCTGATATCCTACTGATGGAAAACTTCCATCCCCATCGCTTGCCTTCATAAAAGCATCCATGAGGTAATTTTTTTTCTTTATTGTGTAAAAAGAGACTCCTCAAACTCATTACCTAAATCCCCCTAAATAATTGCATTGCTTATACATGCTGTTGGGAGGTCTGTCTGTATATCACCCCCAAAGTTTCTGGGTTTCGGTGGAAGCTGTAGGCTATTTCTGGGTTTGCTGTAATACTTGCCACTCATTACAAAAGGCACTTGATAAAGTTAATTTCAGTATCCTCATTGCTTCATAGTTCCAGTACCTAAGTGATAGGGAAGAGGCAAATCTAGTTAGTGGATCAGAGTAATTAAGTACTTGTGTTAATTTTTAATAAGCTGAACGTAATGTTTTTATGGGTCGAAGGTCAGGGCTGACAGCTACGAAGTCTTCCCACAGCAGGCCAAAAAAGTATGAAGAAAGCTTGGCAGGCAAACCTGTTGAAAGGCTGGCATTAGTGCCTGTAGGTGGCATAAACGCAGCGTGTAATTGCAATGCTACAACTCATCTGCAACGTGTAGTCTGTTTGGCAGCTCAGTAGGTTTGCAGTAAACTTGAAGCCAGATTTTTTTTTTTTACTTACACCAGAGTGCTTGTTAGAGAATATCCTAAGATTTTTTTTTGTATCTTAGATGACATAAAGCATATTAAATGTCTGTTTAGTTTTGCTTGTAAGTCAAGAATGTTAGTTGTCTTTCTCTTCTTGAAAAAGCTTTGAGTGCCTGCAAAATAAACCATCCTTTATTGCACTCCACGTCACAAACTTGAGTCACAAAGTAGGAAAAATCCGCTTTTCTTATAACCTGAAACAACCAAACCTCTAACCTGTACCTGAGACATTGATCAATGTTCACTGGAAGAGCTGCTGACCCATGCTGAAGTATCCCAAGGGAACTGGCAAATGACTCCAGCTGATGCAGTTTGTCTGACAGCAGCGTTGTCCTGAAGATACGAGCCTCCTCCAAGTTAGTCGGGTACAGTGCTCTGCTGCCATTTAGCCAGTTGCTGAGAACTAGCACAAGTCACCTTTGACAAGGCTTTATTGTCCATTATGAAAATCAAATATGTATGATTTTCTTTAGAGTAAGAATAAGCACATGTCAGAGATAATCGCACATATAGTCTGTGTTAATAAAAAAAGAAATGTGTAGTATTCTCATTGCTGTTTTGAGAATTGCTGTAGACTGTATCAGGCACTATTGTCTGTGGGCACATCTATGATGGTCATAGTTGGCTGAACAAATTTATTACTCTTGTCAAGTCTGAAAACTTTTAAACATACATACAAATGATTTTTTTCCCCAGGGAAAATAATAGAAAAAAATCTTCAAATAACGTCCCTTTAGAATATTGGCCTTCTTCCTCTCCATGTCCCAGTTTTTCCATCTCCTAAACAATGTCAAATTCACTTTGCAGGAATGTTGAAAGGTTTTATTAATAGATAGGAAGTGTACAGAGATCCTTGGCTGGAGGATGCTCTGTAAATATAAAGGTTATGGCTAATAATGCAGACCTAAGTTATGACATGAATTACAAAGGGTGCCATGAGGCAATCCCAGAGCTTTCCATGCAAGCTCTGTGGTAAAATATTCCTGTGCTCTGGGTGGAAAACCTCGTGTTCATTGAGCACTGGCATGAAGTTTATACGCCACAGGGCAAGTTCAATACAAAACCTTTGTTGTAAGTTCTGAGAAAGTCCTAGTTAAATGACAAAATATCTGATTGATAAAAATCTCTGTCCATCTGCACTCATGGGCCTTAAGGAGAGCCGACTACCAAAATAGGTCGTGATCAGCATCAGGTCAGTTAGTGACAGATCTCTTAATTTTAGGCAAAAAACTGATTTAGGGATGAGGGTGACAGCTTGAAACAAGAAGTTCATTCTGTGCGATGTCAGAGATTTACTATGTGACCTTGAGGAAGTAATGTGATTTTACTGTTTCTTGAGTTCTTTATCTGAAAAAAACAAACAAACAAACAACCAAGAGTAGCATTTTCCCTTCCTCCCAAGGGTGTTATGAGGATAACCACATTAATTAGTTGCCTGCTTAGAGGTGAGTGTAATAGGATGGAGTAGCTAGAACATAGCTCTTCCTTATCTCTGCTGACCAGTCCTGGTCAGTATCACGTCAACTAAATTGATTTTTGCAGAAGGTGATTAAACACAATTAAATGTCCATGTTAAAACCAATGCTAAGATTAGCTTTATTGAACTGAGATCAAAGTGGTGATAGATTCTGAGCTCCTTTTATTAAAAAAGTGTTAATGGGATCCATGCAGAGCTGACAGAACGATTTCCTTTCCCACAAATCCACCGTTATCTATAAAGCTAAAAGATGAAATTAGAGTTCTTTTTTCAAACTACAGAGCAGTCTTTTTTTTTTTTTTTAAAGTGTTAATGATCCCTGTCTTTAGCTAACTTGTTAACATTCCTTTGGCAGCCTTACCAGTTTCTGCTGTTCAGCTTAAGGTTTTTATTTTCTTGTTCCAGTACGTAAAGAATTTTTGGACAGATTTTACAATTCACTTAAAAGAAATTCAGATTTTGCTGTGGACGCTATAGCTGGTCAGCAGCTGTGGGGATGCAAAAGGAAAAGAGCAGCATCTGGAACCATTCTGCTTTGTTTTAAGTTCTGAGAAAGTCCTAGTTAAATGACAAAATATCTGATCGATAAAAATCTCTGTCCATCTTCACTCACGGGCCTTAATTCATATCCAGTAATGACAATAATAATGATAATTATGGGGAACAGAGGACAGTCTTGTGGCCTGTGCGGAGCGGATTTGGAGGATCTGTGTTTAATTTTTGGCATATATGGCTGCATGCTGTTGAACAGCCATTGAAATCAGTGGGACTCTTTCCAGCAGCTTCCCTGGCCATTGGCTGGAGCCCTAAATGGCCTATTACAAACAGGGGAAAATTAACATAGTTGTTGGCAGCTCATCAGCTGATGACTGAATAGATAAACTGAAATCCCCATCCACCTTTCCAGACCAAAACTGGGAAAGGCCAGGGGTGCAGAGGAGGGAGGCTGCGCTGCTGGTGAACAGGCAGCCCCCTGTTCTCCCTTAGTGACAGCTTCAGGCCTTCAGAGGTCTTTCAGGCACCCTATATTTTTTGCTGTGTGATGTTCTGGTTATAATGGCCTACATCCAGATAGCTGCCACTAAAAGAATAGCTATCACTTCTGTGGAAAGCCACACATGTTTATGGAGACTGAAAGACTGCTTGTTCGGGGCAGACCTGGGGTCCAGGAAGTTGGGAAACATTATCGACTGATCCTCCCACAGGAGCTTTGTGCAATCAGGTGGTTTATGTTGTAAAATCTCTCCACGTTCTGATGTTCTGATGAGGGACTCCTCGCTTCTTTGGAAGTGGGAAGGGTAATCCCTGAGGTCTTCACAGAAGAGCTGCTGCAGGGGACGCACTGCTTTCTGCACAAGGGACAAGTCCCACTCCACCGAGGAGTTGTTTTAGGCCAACTTCAGCAGACACATCTGCAGCACCAATCTCTTCCATGGGCCTACCCTTTGAAGAAGCTTAAGCTGCATTTTCAGCTCTGGATTTTCCCAGGTTATCGTTTGGGGATTTTCCTGGCCTGTTCTCATGCCCAGAGGTTATTCCACTGAGTGCTGTTCAACTACTGAGCAAAAAGACAAGATCTGCTCAAAGAACTTACAGTCATAATAAAAGCGAAATGTGAAGAACTGAGCCAAACCAACAGGAATTCTGTGGGGTGCAGAGAAACATTGGATCAGTCTGGCCAGAAGATATGCAGAGGATTCCTCAGATCAGCCTCCTCCCCCTGTGCTGAAGAGTGCTTATCTGCCATGGGTCCTGGTGGGACAGATTAGATGGGGAGAGGTGAAAGACTCTCATCCTTCATTTAAAATCACAGGTGGTCTACGCTGCTCTACGCTGTGAAAGCTCGTAGGAAAACCCCGCTGCCTTCAGTGAGATGCATTCTACCATGAGAGAGGAGTGCTTCGTTGGTGTATCACCTTACTCATTAATTCATTTAATTGTACATTCATTATGTTTACTCATGTGACAGACCGACACAATCCAAGGCTTACTTTCAGGATTTATTATAGGTACAAAATTAAACAAAACATTGCCAAATACTAATAACATAATTCAATATCACCTTGAAAATCCACTATTTGCAGATTATCAACATCTTTTAGGAGCAGGTCTGGCACTGCTGTGCTCTCCACGTTGCCATGTGTTTTACCCCATGGAAGAGGGAGTCGTAGAATGGTTTGGGTTGGAAGGCACCTATAAGGTTAATCTAGTTCCGCCCCTCCCTGCCCTGGGCAGGGACACCTCCCAGTAGACCAGGCTGCTCCAAGCCCCGTCCAGCCTGGCCTTGAACACCTCCAGGGATGGGGCAGCCACAGCTTCTCTGGGCAACCTGGGCCAGTGTCTCACCACCCTCACAGTAAAGAATTTCTTCCTCATAGCTCATCTAAATCTCCCCTCTTTCAGTTTAAAACCGCTTCCCCTTGTCCTATCGCTCCACTCCCCGATAAAGGGTCCCTCCCCATCTCTCCTGTAGGCCCCCTTGAAGTGCTGTTAGAAGGATCAATAAGGTCTCCTCGGAGCCTTCTCTTCTCCAGGCTGAACAGCCCCAAGTCTCTCAGCCTGTCTTCATAGGAGAGGTGCCCATGATCTTAGCAAGAGGCTTGTGGCAGTCAACACCCCTGACTTTTGTGTACCTTCTACACCCACGGGCTTCTAAGAGCATAAAAGCATTCCCCACTTTGCAGCATCCCCTCTCTTTTGTCTTGGCATGAATTCCCTATCCTGTGGAGCCACCGGTAACGCACCCACAAAAATTGTTGCTGAAGTCAGTTGTGTGGTGGGTGCCCTTGTGACCCTGCCAAATGTCTGTGAAAAGTTTAAGATGGCAGATACTCATCTTGGTGAGCTCAGATAAGGTAGGTTGAGGTTTTAAAGCAAATTGCTGGTGTTTGGAGTCTCATTGACTAGTCACATTCATTTATCCTGCTGGGGCCTTGCCCACAGACTCTTTCTGTTCTTTAGCCTCTCTAAACCTAAGCAGAAAAGGGAAAGAAATAGTTCTGTACTCCCTCTCTCTCTCTTCTCATCTACTTACAGCTTAGGCCAGGAAAAGTATAGAATTTGGGGCTTACGCTTTCATCCAAGCCAGAGCAGTCTTTGTTGGAGGCCGGTCTGGGTGACTCACGCTTGCGGATGGGCACTTGCCCAAGCTCTGCAGTGAAGGAGGAGCAGTGCCGACTCCTTCAGAGAGAGGTTGCTTGTTCAAGTTCAGCAGCTGTTAACAAAGACTGCAGAGTTTTAAATAACCCGAATAAATGAAATCTCTTCTCCCTCTTCAGTTAATCAGGTCGTGCTTTCTTTTTATGTCAAAAACCTGCTTGCTCTCCTCTTACCCAGACAATTTTTCATGGCAGATAAAAATTGAATGTAGGACAAAACCAGCCAGTTCCATGGACTGAATGAAGCTTCAATTTCTAGTGGCTTTGTGTCTTGTGAATCTGCTGCTTTTGTCCTACTAAAGCGCAAGGATTGGCATAAGCTATTTTCATGGCGGAGCACTTCTCATAATTCATTCTCCTGTGTGATTTCTCTGATGTCTAGTAAGATCTATTTTACAGCCTTTCTCTTGGGGAGGGGAAGGCTGTAGAGATCCCAAACTGTGGGGAAGAAAGTGAGACAGAAGAGCTGGTGTAGGGTAAGAATAGAGTCCTGCACCTGGGGAGGAATAACCCCATGCACCAGTACAGGTTAGGGGCTGACCTGCTGGAAAGCAGCTCTGCAGAGAGAGACCTGGGAGTTCAGGTGGACAACAAGTTGACCATGAAGCAGCAATGTGCCCTTGTGGCCAAGAAGGCCAATGGTCTCCTGGGGTGCATTAAAAAGAGCGTGGTCAGAAGGTTGAGGGAGGTTATCCTCCTCCTGTACGCTGCCCTGGTGAGGCCACATCTGGAGTACTGTGTCCAGTTCCAGGCTCCCCAGTCCAAGAAGGACAGGGAACTACTGCAGAGAGCCCAGTGGTGGGCTACAAAGATGATCAAGGGACTGTCATTTGGGGTGCAGCAGCTGCTCTCCCCGACTCCACCACTCTCTGTGTTACAGCAGCTGCTCTGCAGCATATGCGTGAATTGGGTGATTTTTTCCTCTCCAGCAGCACAGAGGAGTTAAGGACAATGTGAAAACTTACGTGCTCTCTAAAGCATCTCTCACATTCTTTCCTCTTGCAGAAAGGAAACTGGACTTAAAATCCATGGAGCTCTCCAGGAAGATGAGAGAGGCTGAGCTCTGGAAGTACTGACAGACTGGGCAGAAGTGAGCCAGGTCTGAATGGAGAGAGCAGAGCTTGTGAGCCTGATTAAGGAGCTGGTCCTGAAGTGTAATTGCAGAAACCCCAGATCAGACCTTTAGTTGACACCGACACCAAGCCCATGTTGGTCACAGATACTGTCTAAAGGGACGGTTGGGGCGTTTATTAGGAATTGCTTTTGTAGCACCTTAGCAGTGCAAGTCATTTTTCAAACACCTTCAGAAAAGGATTCTAGCAGACATACAATCATTAATTATTTACCCTGCAATAGGTGAGCAGAGGTCCCAATATGCCAAGACCTGTACGTACACACACATGGACACACTCACACACACAGAGAAGCTGGTTTCCTACCTCATTCTCTGAGGACATGGTGTAAATAAAGCCACAGACAAAATCCATAAATAAATAAAAGCTAAGGGCTCTGCCCTATTACCAGTGAAGTCAAGGGTCTCTTGCTGATGATACTGATAGCATAACTAGCCATGGGGCATTCCTGGAGCACATGGTACTGTGGGATGGAGATAGGGAAGGTGGGAAGTGCCAGAACATAGGGGAGGTGAAACTCGTGTGCCCTGGCTTAGCTAACTGCAACACAAGGTCCAGGTCTGAGCTAGTTCACAGATCCCTAGAGGCGTTTTCAGCCCATCATTTTTTGGGGCACTGGCAAGTCCCTCGCACACAGAGATCTCGCTTTCAGACATGTAGTCAAGCACAGATGGATCCTATGCTATGTTCTTTATTGCTTTTTCTGTATCTTTCATCACAGGTAGGCAAGTGAGGAGCAGTACACATAAAAATTGCAGCTGTTAGTCAGAAAATGCTAACCAAAACTAACCAGCCTAAAGCCTGTGTTGCTAGGAAACAATCTGCCTCTTATTATGCATTGCTAGGATTTGTATGCATCCACTCTTCTGATTTTCTTATTAATATTCTTTGCCTCAGACCCAGTAAGAAATTTCCACTACATGCTGGCACAGAATCCAGTCCTCTCCAGGTCCCACGATGGTTCAATTTAACCTGAGACTGCTGGTGCAAGTGGCTTCAGTTACTTCATTTTAGTCTGGCAGAAAACTGGCAGAATTCACATTTCCAGTTATGCACATGGGCATATGCAAGCAGGGACACCTGAGATTTGCAGGACATAGCGGTGCCTTCTGGTTTTCCAGCCTCTCCTGGAGGTTTTTTTTTTTTCCTTTCAGCAATGCAGTTGCGTCTTATATGTCTTAAGAAGCTAACCTGCCTGCTTGTGACTGTCCAACCATATCCAGAGGAAAACTTGTCAAAAAAAAAAAATCCTACTAAACTTATTTTTCTTAGGACAAGCTACACTGATAGAAGTACCTTTAACCTGCATTTTTGTGTCAGCACGAGGGAGCTCTATTGATTTACTATATTTGAATTTAAGTCAATGTAGTCAAATCAATACCCAAGCGGAGTGGAGATTAGGTTCTGCATTGATTTTAAGTGTGCCTGACACCGGTAGAGTTTGTGATTTACAAGCACAAGATATATTGATGGGAGGCAGCTTTAAATCTCTGTCTATGTTGCACAAGCTGCATCTGCTAAGATGCATCGGCTAAGATTTAGGCTGGGAGTTGGAGGGAGGTTTCCGATCATGTGTTCCCAGTCTGCTGATGGTTGCTGATATGTGAGGTCTCCTGAGAAAACACGACATATGACTACTTCCCAATGCAGTTCTATCAGAAAACTGAAGTTTAGCAAAAATCATATTTTTTGCCTTTTTTGGTGTGTTTTAGGTGAGTTTAAAGCATGTCATTATGCTGTCAGGGCTAGGAAGGGGCTCTGTGTGGAGTATGGGAGTGACATAATCTTGGTCCAGACAAGGCAGGGAGAGCACTGGCCAGCAGAAGTCGCAGTCTAAGCACTAGCTGCTAACCCTCATCGGCCAGAAATCACATCACCTTATAATCTCTTACAGAGGTATTTGGCACCAGCTGCAACTTCCACAGGCAGCTCCTTGGCCACAAATCCGTCTTGGCTTTCCTGGAAGGCTCTTGCCTTTCATCTTAGCAGTGAAGGAAGGAGGCAAGGTCCCTGTGGATAACCTTGTATAAGACAGAATCCTAGAAAAAACAGCCTGGAAGAGTGTTTTTCAAAATCTGAATGTAGAGCACAAAGGTGGAAATTAAAGTGTTTCACCTTGCATCTGTAATTTTGTAATAGATAGAAGGGTCAGTATGGCATAAATATATGTGCATGGTCCGTTGTGGGGATTCCATAATCCATAGATTTTTGCTGTTTGGCAATAATTCTTGAATGAGCCTGTGTTTTCTTTTGCTTGTTGTCTTTGCAGCAGTTTGCCACAAATGGGCAGACTAGTGCACTTGAAGCTGTCAGAAATAAAAACTTAAGCTTTTTAGACCGGTTCTAAATAAATCGCGTAGCACCTTGCTGTATTATACTTTGAAAAATCTGTAGATTTCCAGGAACTTCACAACCTCATTTTACTCTGCTAAACTGAAGTTTTCAGAGGATTTCAATAGAATTTGAGCTCTCTTGTTTTGACATTCTTTAAATCCCTTGCAATCAGGGATTTATACAATGGATGTCAACGCAACCAGAAAATCCCACTGTTCGAGGACATTCTGCTCATTTAAAGAAATTATTTGACATGTATGCAGGTAGAGCCTGTAGAGTTTCGTTTTAAGTACAGAAAATGAAGGTGCAGGAAGATCAGCAGAAGGCCACGGTACAGCTCATAAAAGGAAAGCAGAGTGCTTGTTCATTTTTTTTTCTACCTCAAAAAGCCCCTGTGTCCCTGTGGGGGTCAGTAGAATCCCTTCCAACCCAACAAGAAAGGAACGTGCCATCTCCCATCCTGGGCTGCATTGCCCAGGCACCCTTATACCGTGAAAGTTGTGGGTCAGGTCAGGTCATGACATACTGAGTCCTGAGTGAACAGCTTCAGCTTTGGCGGGCAGGATCTGAGCTGGTCCCCAAGCCTGACACTGTCAGCAGATCCCTTAATGGCAGGAAGAAACCTTCCTCTGATAACTTGGCGCATCCTGGAAAAAGTGAGACCTACTTTCTCCTAAGTGGAGGAGCAAGATAAAACAAGATGCAGTCCTTGGGAAAGAAGCTAGTTCATGCGCTGGAAACCCTTGAAATACGAGGTTATTTCTGTAGCTTAGTGGCACATCAAACACCAGTAGAAAAAGGAGTCAAATCACAGTTGGTTAAATGCTATGGTAAAAAGCAAACTTCTAGTATGTTACAAATTAATAAATGCCTAAAAGTTCACATCTGAACCTGGGCAGCCTTGTCTTGTCTGGAAAACCTGGACTTGAATGACTTGACTGAGCATATATGGGGGTTGGAACTAGATGATCTTTAAGGTCCCTTCTAACCTAAACCATTCTGTGATTCTAGGATATCTCTAGAGCTTTGGGGTGCCCTAAGATACCTTGTGTGAATTCCAGCTGGGCTGGAAGGATGTGCATCTCCTGGAGGTCCTGTGTCATATCTGCCCACGCTGGATGGGTGTCTCAGCCGAGAGAGTTTGAAATGGCTCTAGATACATGTGTTGAGGTCACTCAATTGAGCCTGTCTTGTTTGGTTTTGCAGTGAATTTTCAGTATTTCCTGTCACAAAAATGGGTGGGTGGATGGATGGATGGATGGATGAATGGATGGATAGCAAAATGGATGGATGGATAACTTACAAATATATAAGTTATCCATTCATCCATCTATTTATATAGTTGTAAGTTATTTGGGTACATCTGCTTTAAAAAAGGAAGTGGAGAATTACATGAAAATTAATCTGTCAAATCTGGTTGAAATGCTCTGATGAGCAGGTAAAGACTCTCAATAGATTTTACACTGACACACTATGTTTTTATTACAAACCAATTGGCTTATCTTTAGCTAATTGGAGGACTGAATCCATCTGCTCACCAGTGCAGTTCTTGTACGAGGAAGAAGATACTGGTCTTGCAGATGGGAGAGGAAGTTCGCAGATGTCAGGAGTTACATTATCAAAGGCCATCAGAAAATCCAGATCCTTGAAACTATAGTCTCTGTTGCCGTAATTCTGTTGACTTCAGCAGCAACTCAGTTGTCTGTTGACTTCATTGAATTCACTTGTAGCCCAGCAATTGAAATCTCTTTAAGATTGTTCTCCCACTTAGGGGTCTTCTGCTGTCTTCTAGTCGTTTCGGATCTCCGAAGCTGACCTGGGGCTAGAAAAGATCCCAACTGTACTGAACTGAACAGAATGTAAAAATGCAGTTTTCTCTTCTCTGAGAAAGGGACAATGGGAAGCCAATAAAAACCTTTCACTTCTAGGTAGTCTCAAGAAATGCAAAGTGAGAGCTAGAACCACCGAGAGGCACCAGGTTTCTTCTCATTATTCACTGATTATCAGTTATTAATTCAGCCGTCTTCCTGATGAGATCTTCTTCCACTTTCAGATGAGGTGGCTGGATCTCAGAGCTGAGATCTCCATTTCACAGCAGGCCATGTGCTGGTGGCCAGGCCAGCTGTAGAGGTGTTGTGGCAAAGGCGACTCTGAGATGGTGCTCAACCAGCTACTACGTGAGTGTGCTGCTGCTCACCTCCTCCATGACAACGGCAGCACAACCCCATGACAACACTTCTAATAGCCGTGTTTTGGAGGGGGTGGGGTAGAAATTCATTGTCAGCCAAACCGTGTAATTCAGTCTTCATGCTGGTAAAGATAACCGGGGAGTGGATCATTCCTTCTGCATCAGTAATGAACCAAGGACCTGCTTTAGTGTTAATGTTACTTGTCTTTTGGATGTGCTCTGTCGCAGAATTTAAGTCCATGTTCCTCATCCCTTCCAGCTTGTTAAGATTTTCTAGCACTTCATAAAAGAGCAGAGTATTAACTTTGGGGATGTGGCCAAATACACCTTACTTTAAACCTTTGTGTCTACCTCCATTTTCCTCCCAGGTACATCTGGATAAGATATTCATAAAATCATAGAATAGTTCAGGTTGGAAAGGACCTTAAAGATCATCTAGTTCCAACCCCCCTGCCATGGGCAGGGACACCTCCCACTATTCTGCATTTCCTATCCAAAACTACCATATCATTTTGCAGTGAGGTATAAAACGGTGTACAAAATACACAAATTTTTATTTCATTGCCACAGCATTTCAATAAATGGATTAAAGCGTGTTGCCTAAAGTTTGCAAAGTAACAGAATTTTCCTTGTGGCCAAGAATATATCTATTTATATAGATATAGATACTTAGATCCTGGTTTAAGACCTCTTGTCTGCTTAGCTATGACTTACTTGCCTGTGGAGTGACCATGGAGCCAGGTGTGCACGTAAGGATAAACTTGCAGTTGCCATGAGTCAAATGAGCTCAGCAGAGCCCAGACATTTTCCATCGTCCCATGGCATGGTGGGGGTTCCTGTGCAAAATTACTTAGAGGGAAAGGCACTCAATTCACATACGTGCTTAAGTGGCAGGTTTAAAAATCAGGAAGGAAAATACTCACTCTGGACAACACATGGGAGTGGAAATGTTTTGTGTACCAGGTGGGACTCCCGCACCCGATTAACTGATGCAGAAATAACTGCCATCAGCCCGCAGCGTTCTGGAGCTGTCTCGTTCTGTAAGTCAACATTTGCTGATGCCAGCAAACTCAGCAGCCCGAAAAGCTATTTTTTTTCCCTACTGCTGAGACCACCATTTCATAGACTCTGGCAAAAGAGGTGCCTTCTGTCTCCCAACGTCACATGCCAAGAGAAAGCCTTTTGTCTGCCTACAATAGAGCTAGTGGCAGAGAAGGAAGTTGTGAAACACTAGTTACTGTTGCTGGCAAGTGAGCCATAAAGGAGGATTCTGCCAAAAGGACACAGGCTGGGATCTGACCTCCCTTTCTGTGCCCACAGCTACTGTATATAGGTGAAGCTGTCACTTGTCAGGAGCATTGGAGACAGGCTGTGTGCTGAGCCGAGCCAAGGACTCCTTGGAAGTTAACAGTGTTGTTAGTGCCGGGGCAGAGATCTGGGTCTGTGTCGGAAACACGGACAATGCTTCCCCTCAGTTCCCCTGACGGATTTCTGCCACTTGGGCAATTGCCATGAATCTCAAAACGCAGCTATGAAATTGGTAGCTGTCCCAAATTAAATAATATCTGGGAGGAGGTGGGTAAGAGCAGGAGGGTAGCACTGCGCAGCTTTCAGGCTGGACAAATCTGGCATCTTTTTTATTTGCTAAAATCTACTTTCTTAATATCCCTGCCTGTGCCTGCCCTCTCTCTTTGTGCAACATCAGCTCCAGAGGGTCAGAGCAGGAGGATGAGGTGCCTTTGGGTGCAGGAGATGTGATGTGTTGGTCCCCTCTGGAGCCCAGCAGCCTCTGCTGCTCCTCTCCCCAGCAGTCGCCCGTGCTCGGTGCAGCTGGACCTGGTGGGACACCGATGGGGTGATCCTCTGCATCTGCTACGAGGGGTACAGAGCAGAAGAGGGGTGCAGCGTGGGACATGGGCCTGATAGCATGGTGCGGTGCGGTGATGAAGGATCTGTTCCTTCTGTGCTGAAGGGAGGAGTAACCCCATACACCGGTCCAGGTTAGGGGCTGACCTTCTGGAAAGCAGCTCTGCAGAGAGAGACCTGGGAATCCTGGTGGACAACAAGCTGACCATGAAACAGCAATGTGCCCTTGTGGCCAAGAAGGCCAATGGTCTCCTGGGGTGCATTAAAAAGAGTGTGGCCAGCAGGTCAAGGGAGGTCATCTTCTCCCTCTACTCTGCCCTGGTGAGGCAGCTTCTGGAGTACTGTGTCCGGTTTCGGGCTCCCCAGTACAAGAAGGACAGGGAACTGCTGGAGAGAGCCCAGTGGAGGGCTACAAAGATGATCAATGGACTGGAGCCCCTCTCTGATGGGGAAAGGCTGAGAGACCTGGGGCTGTTTGGGCTGAAGAAGAGAAGACTGAGAGGGGATCTTATCAATGCTTATAAATATCTAAAGGACGGGTGTCGAGAGGGTGGGGCCAGACTCTTTTCAGTGGTGCCCAGTGGCAGGACAAGGGGCAACGGGCACAAGCTGGAACACAGTGAATTCCATCTCCACATGAGGAGGAACTTCTTTACTTTCAGGGTGGCAGAGCCCTGGCACAGGCTGCCCAGAGAGGTTGTGGAGTCTCCTTCTCCGGAGATATTCAAAACCCGCCTGGATGCGTTCATGTCCAGCCTGCTCTGGGTGACCCTGCTTTGGCCAGGGGGGTTGGACTAGATGATCTCCGAAGGTCCATTCCAACGCCCACCATTCTGTGATTCTGTAAAGAGTGCTCGCTGTGTCCTCCCTGCTAGAAGCTGCGCAGGGCCATAGGCACATGTCAACGCATTACTGATTACTCCCAGGGTATGCCTTCAGACTCCCTTTTACAAGCCCAAGGGCTCAGAGACATATTTTTAAAGTGGAATCTGCAATTCTGGCATTTTCACATGCCTCTGGAAGCTAGGAGTTTTAATCACAGCAGCACTGACTCCTTCATCCAGCCTTAAGCAACCCTACAGCTGCTTGACTCAGCTCTTTCCCACCTAAATGACACTCTGGGCTGCCATTGCCTCCCATCTTCAGAAGACATTTTGCTGCAATAAGATTTTCAAAGTTGCTCCTGAAATTTGGCTGCTAATTTCACATTTGAGGCATGTGAATGAAATGGCCGGATTTTCCAAGCCTGAAACACTTTGAATGCGTCCGCGACTTTTGTTCTTGCCCAATATTTGTTCTTGAAGGCAGAGTCAAACACAGCCATGCTGCGGTTTATCGTGACCTGATTATATTGCTGTGAAGTCGAAGGGTGGGTGTGAGGGGAAAGCAGCTATTTAAAACCATTTTCATTTAAATTAGAGCAGCCTGCGAGAGCAGGACAGCTGTTAGATGCACTGTGGGCACTGAGATGGCAATTCCTTGCCTGTTTAATCGGGCAGCCAGATGCAGCCGGCGAAACCGACCCCGGCAAGTCAAGCGGTGGAAAGCTGCACCTGCGAGCTGTGTGTGCGCCTGTTGTGGGGTTGGGAATTAAAAAAAAATAAGTTTAAAGACTCAATCAAACAAATAGAACCTGAAGGGTGGAAGCTGTACGGAGGTTACGGAGGTACGGAGCTCCATCACGGACCATCCTGCAAGCTCAGCTGAGAGAGGACTTGGTGCATCGTGGTGAGGAACCATCTGTACCTAGGAAAATTTCCGAATGTCTGTAAAAACGATCACCCTCTGTTAAAACTTCTGTAGCTGGGTTACCATTCCCATTGCCTGAAGTTCTGGATAATTAGCTTTAAGGATATTACAGTGATGCCTTTGGATCGTTGCCTGTGAGGGTTCAGTGAGGAGCTGAGGTGGTGAAATGCCTGCAGAGCCCCAGCGCAGAGGCAGTAGCAAACCCTGCCATCTGTGTTTAGCTCAGGCACTGTAAGCAAACATTGAACAAGTGCATTGCATCCATACACACACGTATTTCAGCCTGCCAGTTGGAAACTGCCTGTGTTGTGTATGCGGGGAGGCAGGCAGCACGATGCTGAAGGGCAGCCCCCTCCACCAGCTGCCCACGCTGATTTGGGTCAGGCAGTTGGTACCCAGCTTTTGCTGTCGGACCTGAGTCTTGTCGATCTGGCAGTTGATTGCTGTTGTTCCTGGACTTGATGAATGAAGTTTGTTAAGTCACCTGCTTCTACTTGAGGTGGATTTTATGCAGTTGTAAACTGGATGATGCCACACTGGGAGGAGTGGCTGATACGCCAAAGGACCATGCTGCCATCCAGACCTTCCCAGGCTGGAGAAATGGGCCAACAGGAACCTCATGAAGTTCAACAAGGGGAAGTGCAAAGTCCTGCACATGGGGAGGAACAACCCCAGGCACCAGGGTATGCTGGGGGCCACCCAGCTGGAAAGCAGCTTGTCAGAAAAGGTCCTTGGTGAACACCAAGTTGAACATGAGCCAGCACAGTGCCCTTGCAGCAAAGAAGGCAAATGGTATCCTGAGCTGCATTAGACAAAGTATTACCATCAGGTTGAGGGAGGTGGTCCTACTAGAGGACTACTCTGCTCTTCTGAGATGCCACCTGGAGTATTTTGTCCAGTTCTGGGGTCTCCAGTACTAGAGAGACATGGACATACTGGAGAGAGTCCAGCAAAAGGCCATGAAGATGATGAAGGGAGTGGAGCACCTCTTGTATGAGAAAAGGCTGAGAGAGCTGGGACTGTTCAGCCCAGAGAAAAGAAGGTTTGGGGAGGATCTCATCAATGTATATCAATACCTAAAGGGAGGGTACAAAGAGCCAGGCTCTTTTCAATGGTTCCATGTGACAGGACCAGACAGCACAAACTGAAACACAGGAGGCTCTGCCTGAACATCTGGAAACTTTGTCACTGTGAGGGTGACCAAGCACTGGTACAGGTTGCCCAGGAAAGTTGTGGAGTCTCCATGCTTGGAGATATTTAAAACTTGTCTGGACATGGTCCTGGGCAACTGGGTCTAGGTGGCCCTGCTTGAGCAGGGGGTTTGGACCAGATGACCTCCAGAGGTCCCTTCCAACCTCAACCTTTCTGCGACTGGGTGATCTTCTTTCTTGATTAAATACGGGATCTTGGCCACAGTCACGACTATGCATTTTCCCAAGCATCAAGCAAGAATGTTGCAAAGTAAACAAAGCCAAGTGGTGTGCAGGCATAGCCAAAATTAAATTGAAAGTAGCAAAATGATTGAGGACCCTGTTTGGATTAATCACCTAGCTCTGGTCAAGGCCACCGCAAGTGCAGGTTTTATTTAGAGTTTTTAAAAATAGGCTCCCAAAAAAGAAAGATCATTTACCAAAGTAATCATTTCATGTGATGATAATTTCTTTGTTAGGTTCTTTTTTTCCATAAAAATGTTCTTAGCGAGAAAGATGAGTTCTTTATACAGAGAAAAAAGAGGAGTTTTTCTGCATGTAAATGAAACGTTAACATTTTTGAAGTGTTTCTACAAAACACCCAAAAGTTTACAGGGAAATGCAAACCAAAATGCAATTATACATTTTTAAAATACATTGCCCTTTTAAATTGATTCTGGTTTTGTTACTTACAAACCGCTGCTGCACTGAGATGGAGACAAGGTTTTGTTCAGCAAGCATAGAGAACGCAAAGAACAATATATGGCTGAAGTCCTATATGATGATGTGTTTTCCAGCCTCTGTGAGGGAAGAAGGAAATACAAGTCCTTCTCCCTACATCAGAAGTTTCAGAGTGAGATTTCGTGACCCGTATGTGACACAGGGGACCTGGCAGTGTTCTCCATGGCTCTCAGATCTGTGGATCCTTCTGTGAGCCACAGAGACTTTGTTGGTTAAGGACTCGCAGAGTCAAAGGAATTGGGTGAATTTATACTGGGAGGTAATTTTCACATTGTAATTAGCATAGTCAAGCGGCAAAAGGCAATTTTAAGGGTGAGAGGTAATGACAGTGCCTTGAAGTTGAATAGCGCTAACAATATTTTTAGGTGGATATGGGGAGGGTTCAAAGAAGAGATCAGCGGGGATGAAAAGATCCTGGAAGCCTACCTTTCCTGCTCCCAGACATTGCTCCCTTGTTTTGCGTGCCCCATTTCTCTGCTTTATCCGTGCCCCTAATCAGATTCCTGGTCCCCGAGGGCAGGACTGTGCCACAGCCTTAGGTGCCGTGCCACCCTTCAGCTCCAACGCGCGGGCTCCCTCCGTTTGCCTGTGTTTGCATGCTGTAAAGGCAGAATGAGTTAGGCAGAGATGGATCTCATCTGCATAACGAAGAGCCCGTTCCTTGCACAGAAGGCCACAGAGCACATTTCCTCTCTCCATGATCCTAATTAGCCATCTGTGGTGTGCAACTGGAAGGGGGCTTGGCTCAGCCAACGGAGCAGGAAAGGGGCAGCCAGAGAACGATTCCCCCAATCTATGCTCGGTTGGCATTTCTGCTTACTTCGGAGCAGAGCCTGCCCATGGCTGCAGGGAGCAGTGACACAGCTGCAGACCAGCTAAGGGAAGGCTGAGACCCCCACCTTTCCCACACCAGTTATGCAGAAGCTGGAAAAATCAGAGCTTCTTTGAGAAAATCCCATTTGGGAAAGTGGCCTTTGGCTCATGCATTTCCAAAAGGGCATCTGTCAATCTTCTGCATCTGTATGCCAGCCTGTGCAAGCAGAGCAGTTGCCTCACAGCCGGCCAGGAGGATAGCTCCAGGCCGTGAGGGTCCAGAGATACACCTACTCCATCTAAGATATGTTTCCAGTCTGAAGAAGTGTGGCCAGCAGGTCAAGGGAGGTGATTCTGCTCCTCTGCTCTGCGCTGGTAAGATCCCACCTGGAGTACTGCATCCAGCTCTGGAGTCCCCAACACAAGAAGGACATGGACCTGTTGGAGAGGGTCCAGAGGAGGCCACAAAGATGATCAGGGGGCTGGAGCCCCTCTGCTGTGAGGACAGGCTGAGAGAGTTGGGGTTGTTCAGCCTGGAGAAGAGAAGGCTCCGGGGAGACCCCCCTCCCAGTACCTAAGGAGGGCCAGCAGGAAAGATGGAGACAAAGGTTTTAGCATGGCCTGTTGCAACAGGACAAGGGGTAATGGTTTTAAACTAAAAGAGGGTCGATTTAGACTAGATATAAGGAAGACATTTTTTATGATGAGGGTGGGGAAACACTGTCACAGGTTGCCTAGAGATGGCAGGTGCCCCATGCCTGGAAACGTTCAAGGTCAGGTTGGACAGGGCTCTGCGCAACCTCATCTAGTTGAAGATGTCCTGTCTCATCAGGGGGGATGACCTTTAAAGGTCCCTTCCAACCCAAACCATTCTATGATTCTAAGTTACAAACGAGATAATCCCCTTTCTTTTATTCCTTGAAGGTGACCTGTCTTTTGGGGTGATTGCTAAAAATCAGCCATCGGGCAGGTCTAGGTTATTTTAAAAGGGCTGCACGGAGGCTAGAGTGCATATTTGTAAATTAAAAAAAATAAAATCTCCATGAAGTAAAATCATTGAACCTAAGGAAGTATTTTGTCACTGCTCTTTTGTTTTACATAATGCTCACAGTCATGCCATGTTAATATCAGTGGGTGATAGTAAAAAATGGAAAATTGCTATAAATGTATAAAGTTATGAAGGCTGGTTGTGTTATTGAGAAAAGAGCAGGAAGTAAATGAACCTGATCAGTTACAAATTGTCAATTATATTAAAATGTTCTTCTGGCTCAGAAGCTTGAAGTGTCAGTCGTGCATGAAAGGACATTTTAAAACAATAATACGGCTTTTAATCTTGAATCCTTTAAACTACAGACAGAAGCGATTCTAACTCCTGTCTTAAGGACAACTTGTGCACAGACAGAAGTTTTATTTCAATTGCTGTTACACCAGGTAGATCTATACCCGTAACTATTAAGAAGGGAACTCTAAATCCACCTCAGAAACTACTAACACTTGTTATGAAAGAACTAATTTATTAAGTAGCCTTCAGATTTTCCCAGCTTTCACTGATGTCAGCAACCTGCCCAGCTGGAAGATAGCTAAGTAAACGTCATCATCTCCGTTGTGCCCATTTCAGCAGCAGAATCAAGACTTAGGTTACAAGAGCTTCTGGCTCCAGGGCCCAGGACTTTGGTGTGGGTTGGTGTCAATATTATTTGCATTGCCAAAAATAGAAAACCTGAACAACGACTCTCCTTCGTTAATAAGAGTACTCACATGCATCCGTCCAAATTTTGAAATCAACCAGCTTTTTATTGTGAAATGCTGCAGTAGGATGGCACAATTTGTTGAAAAGGACTTAAGTTTAGCCCTTCATTTCCAGCCTTCTGTAATCTCGCCAGCTGGGTTTACTTTTTGTCCACATTTTTTTCCCAGTTATTCAGTGGCCAGCATGAATCCCTTAAGGGGATGAGCATTTTCAGAGCCCCCACAAATGATAACCCTTCCTGGGAAGACAGAGAAGGGCGTACTCAGTATATACCTCTGGACAATCATTTAGTCCTCTTGGGTTTTAGGTGTTCCAAAGCAGGAGGTTTTCGCAGCCTCCCAGGAATAAAATCTTTGAGCTCACTGAACAGACCCGCTCAAGACCTTCAGACTTTAGGTTTCCAATGGAATGGTATTTTTTGGACAAAAAGAGGCATTTTTGGTTGAATGCTTGAGCTGCAGAGTTCATTGGAATTCTTCAAGCATCACACATTGTGATTAAGTCTTTAAGTGTCAAAACATTTAGAAATTTCAAAAAATGAGTAAAAAAAAAAACTCAAAAAGTTTCCTACACATTTTTGAAAACTGGTTTACTATCAAGTAATTTCTTCTGCTAATCAGCCTAAATTTTTCCTATTTAGAAACACATGCTCTGCTATAACTGGATGAGACTAATGGTTCCTCTCAGTCACCTACCCTCAGTGATGCCTAATAGGAGGTACAAGAGAAGATGAAAGAAACTCTGAAGTTAGTAAGGGGTGTTTTGACTACCATAATCAGCTTCTTTTTTAACCGTAATCCCTATGCTTCTCAGATAAACACAAAGCATCTTATCTTACTGCTTATCTTAGTGCTTTCTTGCTGCCTGTCCAGCTCAGCTCTTTGAACCTTAACTTGTGAGCTTGTCCCTCTGCCATCCACATTGCTCTTCTCTGAACTCTCTTCCATTAAGCTCCATCTAAGTAGCGCCAAGTTGCTTCTAGCTCTTCTCTCATCCTACTCATCTTTTTTCTATAGAATGTATATATTACATGCACATAGAAAGTATATATTAAGTAGGGGAAGCCAGAAGCTCAGCTGGTTTTCTGCTAAAGCTTGGGCAGTCTGAAAGGAGGTAGAGGAATTAGCAGGAGACTGGATTTAATTCCTCTGATCACCCTTTCAGACTGACATATTTTGAAGGCAGTGGATCTGTACTGATTATCATTGGTTCAGATTTGACCTACAACTTACTTTGGCACAATTAACATATTCCTTCTGCAGACAGCACAGAGGCAGCAGGTGCAGGCTGGGGCTTACGGCAGGATGGTGATGAGGAGATGCTGGAGAACACCAAGCTATGGACAACCCCCACCAGACAGACGTGGGTTTGGGAGATGTGCAGAGAATCAGTGCTACTGTAGGGGCACCATGATGAGGGAAGAAAGGACAACATACAAGCACAAAAGCAGGAAGACATGCTGTAAAAGTGGCTCCTGCAAAGCAAGATAACCAGCTGGGCTTAGTCCTTGCTGTAAGCATGGCATTCCTGAGCTAAATTGGACCCCATGTCTCCTGCTGAGGAGAGAGTATAATATCAACCATGTGAAGGAAAAATTTCTCTTGAAGGAATAATACTGAAGAGAGGTCAAGAGTTGGCTGAAATTCACCTTCTCCATTTACTTGACATGTCCAGCTGTTAAGCCAGTACATCTCAGCTCATCATTAATTTATTAGCAAATTCAGGATAGGAATAAAGCGAGTCTTGTCACTTGCCCTAATAATACCTCATCGCACATAAAAATGTGGTTAGCACACTTGGTGGACTGGTGCAAGGAGATCTGTTTGAATGACATGAACCTTGAACTGAGTCTTTAGCATTAGCTAGCATGATGGGCTTAAGCCAAAAGCAAATAGCCCCAAGCTGTGAGGAGACTGGGCCCAGTGCTGACGGCTGGGTCTCATGGCTATCACCTCTTAGATGTCACCACCAGTTCATTTTGGATGTTCTTGGCTTGTGAAGGATTCTCATGTTGTCTTTAAACTCAGGACAAGACTCACAGGTTAATTAATTACTCTTGTCCTGATCACTTTTCTTACAGTGACAATGGAGCATTTAGCCCTTTTTGTTGACTGAAAAAGCATCTCTGTGGCTCTCACAGCAAGCAGACACTGAATGTCCTCCCTCCCCAGAGGTAACACAGGCAGACACCTGATTTTTAGAACAACTCTTCACACAGCCATGTGCTGCGTGGTGACCTTACGTGATCATGACTCGCTTGTGCAGATAGTCTCCTCGTAACTAGCATCCCTTTAAACTCTCAAGGATCTCAGAAAGAGCTGAAGAAAGGCTGGCATGGCCAACTGAAGGTCTGGAAAGAGTTGAATGGAGGTTGTTGGCTGACTGACTTGCTGAAATAATTATTTTAATTCCAGGGACACCTGAATGTGTAATTAAAGATGTGTCAGATTGCCTGAAGTCTTAGTTGTGCATCACTTTGAGATTACTCTTCACATCTAAACACCAAATGCCGTTCCTACATAAAAGCAGTTATTCCTTTGGTCTCCCTCTTGGTCTGACCTCTCACAGCCATGAAACCTGTCTGGTGTCTGTCCACACACGAAGTCTCAGCCATGGTGGACTACAAAGCCTTTTTGCAACCAATATCCAGGACTCTTCCCAGAGACGCTGAGAGCACCTGAGCTCCCTTGTTTTAATATAGTTGCGCTGAAATGACTTTATCAATATTCTCATGTGCTTAGACATCAAGTACCCAAGCGGTACCATATCTAGCCTAATCATGGGATAATAATATAAACACTCAAAACTGTAGAGCTAAGTTTAGAGGATAACACAGAAAAACCTCATAGAGGATCTCAGGCATTTTTATGAAACCTAAATATTAATAAAGGGAGCTGTACTTAGAGGGAACTTGCTTTACAAGAAATAAGATAGTGTCTAAACTTTTGTTTATGTCTAAATTCAAACTGATCTTCTTCCAAGGATCTGAATATTTCAGTAGTTTCTTGAAAAAGGTTTTGCCTGTGCCTGTTGTCCTGCCAGGGCCCAGGACTGAATGGAGGCACTAGAAATCCTGTGGGAAAGCTTGTTCTGTGACACAGGGACACCCTCACATCCTCAATGGGTCTGTAAAACTCAAATAGACATCCAGGCTTGTGGTGCTTCCTCTGCTTCTGAAGTTCCCTGATCTGAGAGACTGATCCTACCAGTCCTATCCTACAGGCTTCCAGTGCAGTGATACTGGAACAACTCACAATGTTGAACATCCATGAGACAGAGAATTACTATTACCTACCTTTGATAAATTAGAAACTGAAGGAAAGAAGTATCCAAGGTCAGATCCAGTAAAGAACTGAAGTGATTTAAAAGTTAAGAGGAAAAAAAACCACCTGAACTTTTGTCTACCTGCTGCCCAAAGCAGAGCCCAAAACTTTCAGACAGGAACCCACAGTGCCATGCAGAAGAGCAGGGCATCCAGGTAGGTGCAAAATGGATCCATCTGCAATGGATCCACTTCCAGAGGGATCCATGTCCACCCCAATGGATGCAAAGCAAGGGAAAGTTGCTGCATGTCAGCACAGCCACCCTTTTGTCTGCTGGCACTTGCTGAAGGGGAATACTGAGATCGGTGCTGCTACTTTCACCTTCAAGTGAAACAAGATGGACCCTGAACCAAAATCATCCTCTTCCATGACTATAATACAGATAATACACTTCACTTAAAGAATTTCCAGTTTTTCAATACATTTTCTCCCTATGAGTTTGCTTTCCCCACTCTTATAACATTTTTTCAGGCTTTTGTGGGTCACCAGGTACATCTTTCTCACTCCAGGAGCTGTATAGTCTTCACCCCACCCTGGTAGTATTTACAAACCAGGGAGTGATACAGGATGGCAAGAGCCCTTGCAGCTCAAAATGCATTGCTACTCAAGTTGAAGGCCACTTTGGACCTTTCTAAAACCCAACACCAGCCATTGAGACAAGTTGATGTACAAGACATGTCGGTTAGGAAGGGGTACAAAGAAAACTTTGAGGTTAATGGGGGACAAGGGACCTGAGATTGTTTTGCTTTGGGCACTGACAATTGACACAACGAGAATTTAACCCTCAACTTTCTGCACTTTAGTTCCTGATGAGCTACTGGAAACATGAGTTTCTCTTAATATATCATATTTTTGCTCAATGTCAAGGCTTACAGTAAGAAGAAAGACACAGTTACAGGGAGGGTATGACAAGCATCTAACAATATCTAACAAAAAAACAGGCTAGAAAAGTAAATGGAAGAGTATGGGTTTGTTGGGAAGGACTGAAACCCCAAATTTCTCTTTAGATGCTATTAGCATGTAAGTGCTACATTTGTATTTGGAGATCTTTTGTATCAGCAGCTTAAAAGCAAGTAAGAGCAAACCCTTGCCCCGAAGAGTTTATAACCTTTTATAAAGAGACAGGATAAGTATAGTGGGTAGAAAAAAATAAGTGATTACTCTCCTCCTTTTTACAGATGGAGAGAGAGATCAAATAACATCTCTGCTATCACAGGAAGCCTGTAGCAGCACAAAAAAGAAGGAACTGGGATCTTCTGGAGTCAGATGCTCTGACCACAAACTCTCCCTCCTTCCCTCGCTTCCCACATACTTTTGTTTTAACAGCCAGTGTCGAGCTGCCGCACACTGAAAAAGGAAACATCTCTCCTCACGCCCACCCGACGGCAGATGAGTTTGAGTAGGATGCTTCCCTGGTTTTCCCCTGGGAATGGAAGGGGCCAGGAGGAGCAGTGGGTGACTTCCAGAGGAGCTGGGAGAGGGGATGCTGCACGGCTGGAGGAGGAGCTTCGGGGACAGATCCTGCCTGTGCCATAGGAGCATGTGCTGGACAGGACGTGAGGTGCCCACACAGCACACCACCTTCTCCTCCCTCACCAAAGCAGCCACTTGTTTTCCCTTCTTAACGATGAACAGCCCAGCCAGAGCCTGAAAGTACATCTTTGATCTAAGTCAGTGATAGATGAACAATTTGGGGTTTTACTGCTAGCAAATAGCTGAGCGGTGTAATCGGAGCCAGTTATGCTATTGTTATGATGACACCGATACACGTGTTGATGCTGTTATGGCTGGAGAGCTCAGGCTACATTATCTTTTTGCCTCTTTCGCCAGGTAACTTGAGGCCGTGGCGCTATTGATTGAGGACCGCCTGATGCTGTAGCGTCCGCTCCTGTAACCATAGCCCGCCGGGGTTATGGGGCTATTGTGAGGGCTTTGTCTAGCTGCTGACAGCTCTGAGGAAGAGCATGCAGAGGTTGCAAACCTTTTTATTGTGTCTGCGCTTCTTTGGCTTGCAGACAATAGGAGTGGGCGGTTGGGAGGAGGTGACGGGCTGACTTCGGCAGAGGACGGAGCGGGAGGTGTGGTACCCCGCTTCTGAATGCTCCTGACAGCAGAAAAGGGGGTGCTCTCTCTTGAGAAGGCTGGAATGACATTATGCCTGGGCTTTCATTTGGGGTGCTCTTCTGGGTGTGAATGCAGCCTGTTGATTATGCAGATGTGGAAAGCAGGCTAAGCGGATCCGATAACCTGTCATCCAAGATGCATCCTTTCCCTTGCTCAGCCCTGCTCACCTGCTTTGGAAACGGACACGAAAACTCTCCATTTGACCAGCCCAACGCAAGCCCTCTGGCCATGGAGGAGGAGAAGACCGAGGGGACCTCAGCGGTGTCCCTGCAGCCATCTGCAATAGCAGCCAGCAGCATCAAGCACGGAGGAGTGAAGGACAGCGAGGAGATGTTCAAAGCCAGCAGATGCTCTGAAAAACACAGCCGCGCAAGCAGCAGTTCTAGCAATCACATTGCTGCTCAGTCGGTGTCTGCTACCACAGCATCATCAGTGTTTGCTGCTAACGAGCTAAGCCATGATGTTATTGCACTCTGTACTCACATCCCCAGACCATCCATCATCCATGTGCCAAAGGTGAGTGCTCTAGAAGTCGCTATGCAACAAGGTAAGAAAATTGGCTCACTTTAACAAAGTACAAAAAGGGGGGGAAAAAATCCATAGGAGCATTTATCTTGTATTGATTGGCATGCAGTCAAGAGAGGACTAATGGCGATTCTCACTAAAATAATGCAATATGACAGCTATAGCTTTCCTGCACTATTATCAGAAGCCTTAGGGGATGTTTGTAATAATACTGGGCACTTTTACAGTGTGTTTTGTTCAGTTGTCTTCCAGTCTTTTGGTGATCCTCACTTATTTTGGACCTGATCCAAAATCTCTTCAAATGAACAGGCACTTTTTTTTTTCCACTGACTTGAATGAATGCTGCATTTTTGCCACCTCAGCCAGGTGCCTCAAAGCTGCAGCACCAGCGACTGCTGGAATCCTTTTTCCATCTTATTTTTAGCTTGTGTGTGCTTGGAGGCAACAGTAAGGTTTTGACTACAGTTTTGGTGAATTCAATTTGTTCTTGCCTGAATAAGAAGATCACAAAGTTGTGTATTTTGCCGTTGGTACTACTAAAATAATGAATAGTAATGGACAAATAGCGCTGTTCTCATTTTTTCTTGGTTAGGTAACTGGAGACCACATGCTTTTTTTTTCCCCCCTGATAAACACTGAGGAATAGAAGCCACATGTGTGACTCAACTTTTTTATACCACAGCTTTTATTTTAATAGTCCATTTCTCTACCAATTTCCCTGCCAAATCACATATATTCAGAGTGCCTCTCCTTGCTTCCCCTTCACAGACAGGTAATACTTTGTTTGGCAAAGATATCTGTCCTTCTTGTGGAAGAAGTGTTAGAAAAAGGTTTAATATGAGATGTATCTACTGGAATGAAAAAAATTATCAGAATCAGGCTTTCCAGGTGGGTTGTGCTGCTATTTCTAGACCTAGGAGCTCTGTAGAGCACCGTTTCCATCCAACCACAGCCCCTGTGTAGCGTATGAGGAACAACTGGAACTGCCTGAGAGCCATAAATTGCGTCAGTGCAAAAGGGAGAGCTGGCTGTGGAGGTGCTGGGATCCCTCTTTCATGGGAGTTTTGAAGAAGAGTTAGCTGACCATTATCTGGGGATGGAGTAAGTATATTTAGTCCGGCTGTCATTCAAGGAGCCAAACCAGATGCTATCAAGGTCTCCCTCACCAACACATTTCTTTGGCTTCACTTGCCTTTTTTTTTTTTCTTCTTTTTTTCTTGGGAAGTTCAGGTTGGATGTTAGGAAAGGCTTTCTCACCTGGAGGGTAGTGCAGCATGGGAAGAGGTCACCCAGAAGTGATGGGGGTGCTGTGCTTGGAGGATTTCAAGACTTGGCTGGACAAAGCCACGGCTGACCTGATGTAGTGTTGGCAGCAGTCCTGCTTTGAGCAGAAGGTTGGACAAGAGACCTCAAGAGGCTTCTTCCAGCCGATGTCTCTGTAGTTGTGTGATGTATGGATTTTAATGCATGTATGCATCTTATAAGAGCAAGGAAACAGCATCAGACTGAGCTATCTCTTTGCTGTCACTGAGACAGCAACGCAGCCAGTGGTGCTCTTGGCTTTACAACAGTTTTGTGACAATTTCTCCCCTCCTTCTGCTCCTACCTGCTCCCTTTGCCCTGCCTTTGCACATCTGCTGCTCTTCTCTGTGCTATCAAAGCCACTGCCAATATCTATCTCATGGCGCGAGTGTCCACTGTAGCAGAAGAGGCTCCCCATGTTGGGCACAGACATCTCTAACCTCCACAGGTCAGTGGTGTCGGAGCAGGCAATGATGAAGGGCTGACACCGTACTGATCCAAAGATGGTCCCATGCCTTTGTGGTGGGGGAACAGGGATTCTGTTGACTGACCTGTACCAGGCGTTTCTCTAGGAGTACACACAGTCAAATTTAGGAATAAAAATTTATACCAACCTCCAGTGAGAGGAGTAGTCAGGAATGGGCCCCACCGCTCTGGACAATCTACGTGATTCAAATTGTTCAATCATCCAAGTCACCACATCAAATTGTCCATCACTGGCTTTGTTGGTTTTTTTTTTTAAGAAGAAGCTACAAAAACATGCATCAGCATAATGTGTGGTCCTGCCCTGAAGTTCCTGCTGAGCATCTTCTAAGTGCCTTGATGTTTTCCTGTCACTGGGGAGACCTGCGAGGAAAATCCTTGTCACAGCTAGGAATTGGGCTTTCTGCTGCCCCTCAGCATTGAGACCTTCCTGCCAAGGTCTGTGGGGTCTTGTTGGTGACACTCATGAAGTCACACACACACGAGGAGCACTCCATGACACACACAGTCCAGATGTTGCATCTGATCAGTGCCAGGCTGTCAGGGCACTGTGTTACCAACGGGTTGAGCTGAGCCGATTTTGGTGGCATGTTGGAGAGAAACAAGAGACCCACAGAGGTCTCAGTGTCTGAGTCTGTGCATCAGAGAGATTTGCTTAGCGGCAGCTCTCGGTGCATAACAGTGTCCTCAGCTCTGTCCATCAGCACAAATGGCTTCAAAATGTTAGTACCCTCAATGATTGCCTTCCCAGGGAAAAAGAAAATAAATAATTGAAGCAAAATGAGAAGATGGGGCTATTCACAGAGGCTCTGTGGTGCACTGGTTGGAAGTAGAAGTGCAGTGGGTGGAAGAAGGTATGCAGAATGCCTGCTGACTCTAATGGGATGAGAATGACAGCGTGGCACATGGAGATACTGGGGGATTTGGACTCTGCCACAGTAAGGGAAGAAATGTGACAAATATGGAGAGGAAGAAGAGGGTCCCATCAACGGGACCTCAGCAGAGAGCGAGGAAGAGCCCTGTAATGAAGAGAGAGGGAGGTTATGGTCGTGGTGTGTGATGGGCTGGGGACCACACACACAGCTCCCGGCGTGAGTGGGAGGAAGAAGGTAGGAAAGGTGGTGGGAGGCACACAGGACATCTGGTATACATCTAAGGGTAGGGACTGGAACGCAGGGCTGAGGGAAAATATGGGTCACGAGGAGAGAAAGAGGAGCACAGAGCCTCCGTGAGCAGGGCGTGGGTGGCCTTGGTGGGAGGGCGGGGAGGAAAGGAGAGGAGACAGCACAGGGCTGCCTGAGAACAGGGGCTGGAGGCATTTCAGTCCCCCAAGCAGAGCTCGCGCCTGTCCTGAAACAAAAATATCCAGACATCGCTAAAGGAGACAGCGAGGCCCAATGGAGAAGACACAAATTTCCATCCTCCTTGGCATATCTGAACTTCCCTTTGTATCTCAGTTTCCCCAGCTATAAAACAGGCAAAATTTGTCCTCTTCCCTATGCAATCATACTGAAATCTATAAATTGAAATAACATATACCTTCTAAGTGGCAAAAGGCAAACGTGCTATGTCAACACAGGCATCTCACAGTCCTATTCAGGAGACTTTTAATTCATATTCTCGCATCAAATTCTTCAACAAAATCTGAAGTAATGTCAGAAAAAATGCTCATACTCTTTTGTCTCTTTCATTTTCAAAATGACATCAGCAAGGGGCTAACAACAAATATGCTGAGAACTTCCATCACCAAGAGACCTGCTGTCTACCTGTCAGCGTAATCCTTTTCAAGCAGAGAATCAGTCCATTTTTCACTAATAGCAGCATAAAATTCTAATTTGAGCACATAATATACTAATTAATGAGATCTTCCAGCTGACCCTCCCCACTGGGACATGTAGTCACATATTTTGGATTACAATGGAGTTGCATGCATGTAACCAAATCCAGAATTTGATCAATTATTCCTTTTATGAGAAGGCTGCATCTGCTCCAGATGGAGCCAACCTTAAATCCGATATAAACATGATCCCACAAAAATTAGATTTTAATATAATTACCAAAGAGATTGAGTTAGACTTGCTTGGTCACAAATTACTGTGGCAGCAATGTGCTTGTAAATAACTGACCATCATTTTAATATTTAGAGATTGCCTCAGTAATAAAGCATGATTAAATGCCAATGAAGTTCCCCACGTCTAGCATCTTTGTCCTGATTCTGACATGTAAAGAATTAATCCTTTTGTGTTTTGTATGCTGCCTGGAGGGTCTTTATCAGGCTTTACAAGGCCATAAATCAAAGCTGCCAGAACTACACACTGAAAGTTGCTTGCTTAGTCTGTCAGCCTCAGCTACAACATCAAAATTTTTCCCATCTTTTATTTCCAACTCCAGTTTCAGGCACTGATAAACTCTGGGGTGGAAACTTAGGAGAAAGCCTTATTGTTCTGAACCAACAACTGTGCTATGACTCCAATAAATGTTTCATGTTGACAAAAGCATATTAGTGACCCTTTCTGCCCGCAATATCATTCACCTGACTTGAACTCTGTTGACCTTTAGAGTTCAGCTTGTTCTTATTTTCTGAAACAAAAGAAAACCAAACATTATCCAATGCATCATGGAATCGTTTCTTCCCTTTTAAGCTGTTTGAAACACCAGAAAATCATGATATGAGACCTTAAAAGAGAGATCCTGGGAATGATATGTCTGATGAAGTAGGCTGTGCTTCCCATTGCACCTGGGGAGCCTCACTGAAATCAGTCTCGCCTGTGATTTCCTATATAAAGTATCAGTCATAGCTTTAGGGTACGTATATCTTTTTAGAGGACCTTCTAGCTATTTTTAGACCTTGAATGCATAACTTTGTCTCTTTTTCACCTGCACCTTTTTGATACCTAGGTTAGTTGTTTTGCTAGAGAAGCTAGAGAGTGGATTTGACCCGGTGAAGCTCATTTTCAAGTCTCTGGACATCAACAGACAGGCTGTTGGTACCATATTGGCTTGAAATGACTTTACCAGGCTTTGGACTTGAAGTGATCTGAGTGGCAAGATAATGATGACAGACTCCCAAATTCAAAGGTGTAATTGCAGCTGTCTGGGAAATTAAATACAAACCTCATGAGTAGCCCTGCCCACGCAGAAGATAAATTTCTATTATCGTCCTTATTTTGTTCTTTGGACCTTTCTCTGGCCAGTTTACAGGTATGGTTTATATCTAAGGGATTTGAGTAATGCATTGCAGCAAGGGCTTGAGAGCTTGATTCCTCCCTGCTTGACACTGCACAAGTGCTTATACCCATGCAAATCAACTGTAAAACAAAGCCTGATCGCGACTTGCCACACATTTACAGGAGGTGAAAGTGCTCATTGAATGGAAATACAGGACTGCAAGAGATGAGGACAGTTGAGATGGCGCAAACATACCAGTAGCTGCCTAGGTGAAGCCCTACGCTGAAGTTATACCGCATAGGTAAACTCCATAAATACACGGAAAATATGAACAGTCCATTGAAAATAATGGGACTTCTCACAGTCAAACTCACACATACTTGTGGTTTTGTAGTAGCAGCTCCTAGGGACACGGTCCTCAGGAGAATTCCTGGCACTGCTCGTGCTCGCCTGGGAAAACGGCCAAGAGTGGTTGTGTTCAACTCTCCCCAGGTGCTGGATGACCCCTCGGGCCGGAGTGTCTGACTGCTGAAGGAAGCATTTCAAGTACACTTTATCAGTTGTTAAGTGTTTTGATGACTAGTTAGCAGCTAAAAATTAGCAGGGAATGAACAGCAGCTAGTCGATACTGAACTGTTTCCTTTGCTTACCTTTGTGAAGGTTTCACCCCACCCCTCAGCAGAAGAGGATTGCAGTCATTTTATCAGTACGACTGTGGAAATTGCACGGGGACAGTCATTTCTCCAGCACAACAAGCAAAAGCTACCTTTATTTTCTCCAAACTTACTCTGGTGCAAATTTGCTTTAATTTCAGCAAATTAAATCCAGAGGGTAAACCCCATCCCTTCAAAGTGCTCAAGCTGGGCACTCAACTATGCGCTGTGGTTGCCAGAGAAACATTAACACCCTTGGCTCCTCCAGCATTTGCAGGAGCTTAGCACCTCAAGTAAAGTGTTGTCATTTATTTCAATTACTTTTTCATTTTAACACTTTGGCAAATTCAGCTGGGAGATTATGGCCTTGGCGACTTGGCCAGAGCCCTCCAAGAAGCTTGAGAGAGTCCTTGGACAGGATTCATTTTTTTTGGACTCTGCTTCCTTGTGCTTTACCACCAAAACCTCTCTTAGTAGTGTACGCTACTGTAATGTTTTCCCTTCATCACTTCCTCTTAATCTTGACTCTCTAGCTGGCAGCTGTCTGGGGAGAATGTGTGTGGGCTGGGAGTTCTTGACTCTCAATATAAAGAGCACCTAAGTGAAACCAGACTTTCTCATTATATTTTTTCTTTGCTTTCCACTCCCACGTAAACACAGAGGTAATGGCACTGTGCGGCACAGAGCCTTTCATCCTGGCCAACGCACAACTCATTTACTTCCGTGGCCCGCACGTATGCAAAATAAAATCCATCCTAGTAGCAGAAGTAGCAAGCTCTGACCAAAGAGACCCCATGTCCCGTCCCGGGCTGGGGCACAGTGCTAGGCTGGCATGTCTCTGGACAGACCGACGAGCACCACCACCCTCTCCTGCCTCCAGGATGCCCCATCCAGCAACATCTTTCACATCTTTTAGCTTTAGTTGATATTTAGCTACTCCAGATGTGACTCCGACCAAAATGGCACAGTTTCCTCTATTTGACAAGAAGCTCTTCTTTTTTTCTCTTTCTAAATCTAGCTCCTACCCTTTCATTTCTCAGCTTGCATCAGCTGGGTTATTTTTTGCAGAGGGGTCATGCAGCTTTCAGCTGCTGTTCTGCAACAGCTCCTGCATAGCAGAGTGATGAGGGACAGCCTACGAGCTTCCTTCATGCCCTCTCTCACCCTGAAACCTATTCCAACAGCTCTTGGTAGTAACGAGCCTCCTGTGTGCCAACAATAATAATAGAAATAGTAAAGCTTTCAGAGAGTTCTTGGAAGTCACGAGACCCTCATTTAAAGGGGATTAAGGAGGAGAATTTGTAAAGTTTCATGAAAGGTACTTCTGAAAACAAGATATTGTAACAAGAGCACTTTGAAACCTCCGCTAGGAAATTGGAGACTGCATGAAACTTGACAGGTTTTGGGTTTCATCACCAACACAGAACAGCCCAGGGTCACTGAAGAGTTCATACCCCTTCTGTTCCTAGGGTGAGCACAAGGGTCCTGGGATGCTGCTACATCAGTAAACACTGGCATCCCATTCGCATTCAGTTTTTTGCTTTTGCTGACTTTAGCACCTGCAGAACTGGTACTGTTCGTAGGCTTTCGTGCCTCATTTGCATGTTCTCCATAGCCTTGCTCTGAACACAGCGTGGATGTTTTGTTAGCATTCTCCTTCCTTCTGCCTTTCAGTAAATTAAAGGGTGTTCGTAGCTCTCGGGGGGAGATAAGATGCAGTTTGAATCAATGGAGTAATTACAGAAGAATATGATACTAATGGAGCTGATTTGAATGCGTATCTAAGGATGAATGCTATGGCTCCATGCCCAGACGGTGCACACTTTCCTCATGATGAGTTATTTATGACTTGACACATCGCGGCTCCGCTGTTTTGTGGCTCAGCAGCGTTCATGTCGTTGATAAAGCAAACTCTGTCAATATTGTGCATTCTTACTGATCCAGCAGTCTTCCCATCTGATACATCCATGGCCACCCCCTCTCCAGCAGCAAAAGCAGGAGAGAAAGGTTGATACAGTTTCACCAAGGGCAAATCGGGCCTGGCTGTAGAAGTGGCCTTCTATGATGGAGTGACTGGATCAGTGGACAAGAGAAGAGCTACTGATGTGATCTGTCTGGACTTTTGGAAGGCCTTTGACATGGTCCCACACAACATCCTTGCCTCTAAATTGGAGAGATACAGATTTGATGCATGGACTATTAGATGTATAAGTAATTGGCTACATGGCCACATCCAAAAAGTTACAGTCAACGTCCCAAAGTCCAAGTGGAAAACAGCAATGAGTGGTGTCCGTCAAGGGCCTGCAGTGGGACCAATACTATTTAATATCTTCATTAATGACATAGTGGGATTGAGTGTACTCTCAGTTTGCAGATGACACCAAGATGAGTTTTGCAGTTGATTCACTAGAGGGAAGGGATGCCATCCAGAGGCATCTGGACAGCCTTGAGGAGTGGGCCCATGTGAACCTTATGGAGCTCAACGAGACCAAGTGCAAGGTCCTGCACCTGGGTTGGGGCAATCCCCAGTATCAATGCAGACTGGCAGATAAATGGATTAAGAGCAAACCCGTGGAGAATGACTTAGTTTTAGTAGCCAAAGAATAGTGCTGTACCTAAGGAGCCTGATCCAACACCAAACTGCTCATCAGCCCCCCAGGAAGTCACTTTCCAGCCTGTAGGACCTTGGGGACTCTGCCTGTGAATCAAGACCAAGTCTTACGTGAACATGCCTGTATGTTGACCCAGAGACATAGAGGTCAAGAAATCCAAAACTTTATAGATCTTATTTTTATATATATAAATATATATATACAAATATATAACATATGCATACTATGTCTCTCATTACAGATATATCATTATATTCATATATAATAGATTGTAGTATAGCTATTTTGGGACCTTCAGAGCCCATTCCCTGTGGCATCACATGCTTCTGGCATGACAGGGTTTATCTTCTGCTTTTCTTATTGGTCCCATAGGCATAGGCTGAGGGCTACTGTACCTAGAGATATTATAATATCTAATACTCTGGGGTTAGGTGGTAACACAAAATATGTATCTGAAAGGCAGGGGCTTGGCAGTAGTCCAGCTATTCAATGATAGGTGCATTCAACCTCTCCCCAGCCAACATGCCTAAATACTGACCTTTAGAAAAATCATATCTAAGCCATAAGAAGAAAGGTCTTAATTCTTGATTATTTTTAATGTAAGAGTTTAGACCACAAATAAGTGTGCCAACAGTGGCAAAAAACCAAATTATATGGGCCATTAGTTCCCGTAATGAAATAACTGGGCACAGCCAGACATAGTGTTGGGTCCATCCCAAGAGAGATTGTCATTGATTTCAGTGCCTGAGCATCAGATGCAAAATGCTGTTGTTTGAGCTTTGCAGGCTTCAGAACATGAACACAGAGCTTTGTTTTGGATAAGGACTCTACATGGAGACTAAGACCTCTCCAAGAATAATGGCAGGTTCCTGTAATTTGGGACCAGCTCTACATTTTGAATGTAGCCCTATTCTGTCACCCTCTTTTCCATACACCAGCAGTCACTGCTCTCCAGCTGCTCTGTTTAAATTAGTGCTTTTTTGTAACTCCTTAATTAAGCAGGAGAATGCCACAGCAATAGCAGAAGGGACCCTTAGCTTTCCTACCCTGACACAAAGCAGACTGTGCCACACAAAGCTGTGGCTAACAAGGCGATGCCTCCTCTGGGGACAGGATAATCTTTTCAGACATCCATAGCTGCCCCTGGCTCCAAGAAGAGAAGCTAAGCAAAGGTTTGTAACAGAGCCAACAAATAATTCAGTGGGTAAAAGCTGTTGAAGAATATTTAAATATGTCATAAAACACATGTTCCTTGCTCTGCAATTTCAGATTGTAATGGTGGGGATGGGTAAAAAGATCTAACTGATCTGTTTGGTAACAGATTTTTGCATTTATCCTTTGGAGTATTATGAAAACCTGTAGCTGGGTGCCAAAAGACTATATGCAATTTTAGGTCCCTAAAGTGAAATTTGGACAGATATTTGTTGCTGATGAGGAACATGAGCCCATCACTCAGGATCTGTAGGAACCAACCCCAGGTAACCAAAACTGGGCATCAAAAAGTAATAGTGGAGGACCTTGTTTCAGCTGTAGTCCTAAATCTTGTTCCTGAACTACCTAATAAAAAACCTGAGTTTAGGTTTTAGTTCTCCCTGTTTTTTCCACAGCCCTGCTGAGCGATCTAGATCCTTCTGGGGAACAAGTATAAAGTCATTAAACTCTGCTATCTGTGTTTCAGCTCAGTGAGATTTCAAATGGCTGATACAATTTCTTGCTGACTGACTGGTGTCTTCACTAGGAAGAGCTCAAGAGAACCAGATAAACATCGATACCTGCGCATGATGAGGCCCATCTCCCACCAGACGTGGGTATTTTTCAGGCTTAAATTTACTTGTGTAAAATTTTCCCTCTTCCCCATGAGCACCACAGTAAGACATGTTCAACTTTTCTGGATGTCTCTGTGGGCAGGTTCTTTTACAATGTTAAGCCCAACTCCTCCTCTGCTTCCCAAACCTGTCTAAAAGCTCCTCTCTCTGCTGCCAGCTTCGTCTGTGGACCTGCCAGACCTCAACAGAGCACTCCTTTTATATGCCAAAACTTCTTGGTACTAGCTGTCTCCCTGCTGATAAGATATGTGGCCTTCTAGAATTTAAAAGCAAACATAAATATTATACTGCAAAAAACAGTTTCCTTTCTGCTTCTCTCTACTCAGCTTCAAAACCTGAGTGAACTTCAGTCCTTCACGTTGCATTTTTCTCCACTCTCTGGAGGATGTACATAAGAATTTTTCTTCCAGTTTCTCTGCTATTATTCAATCAGATATGATCCTTTGACAGAAGCATCTAATATTCATTATGCTGTTACCGTACAATTCCCATTATACACAACCTCCACCCTTTGCAGCTTTTCTTAATTGTGACATTTGCAAATGAATAATTAAAAAACCCCACCAGAACAGATTTTTCTTGTTTCAGCCAAATATAATAATGTAAATAATTTCAAATGTTGCAATCTCATAATTTCAAGGCAAGTTGTTTTCATTGCACAAGAATTCAGCAGTATATCATCTGGTATTATACCTTTGTTTAACAGAAAAGTGTGTGAAATCAAGTCCCAGATCTTGAGATCCTCTGGTCTGAAATCGTGCACAGCTTCTGAAAGGAAAGAGTGGCAGTCCCGTCTTTCAGGAAGTTCAAACAATAAACTGAAGCAGTAAATGAAAATTATTTACACTGAATCATCATCCATTTGCATCAGAATCGCTTTTCATGTGTAACTCAGAATAGTGAAAAAGAGAAGTATTTAAGGTCCAAAAATGGCCATGAGATAAAGGTAGATGTGTAGGTCAGGTGGGAGAGCAGGAGAAGAGGAGAATTTCTGTGTCTACAAGATTCTCTCTGAAAGTCACAGTAACAGCCAGTATACCTCTTGACATGACTCCTCTTTGCTGGAGGTGGGCATTGCCAATGTCAAGCATTGGAACAGGCTGCCCAGGGAAGTGTTTGAGTCGCCATCCCTGGAGGTATTTAAAAGATGTGTAGACGTAGTGCTGAGGGACATGGTTTAGTGGTAACTTGGCAGTGTGAGGTTAATGGTTGAAATTGATCTTAAAGGTCTCTTCCAACCATAACACTTCTATGATTCTGTGATTTCCAGGCATCTTGCACTAGCTTAGCAAAGGGGTACAAAACAAAGCAGTGTCACCTCGCAAGTCTTCTCCTTCCCTTGCTTCTCACCTTGACAAGATTTAGCTGGCCCAAACTCAACAGCTGCAGCCATCCACTGTCATGATGTGTTGGGACATTTCTCAGACTCTTTTCACGTACAGCTGTGGTCTTTCTAGTCTCCCTGGTCAAATGAAACTGTTCCTGCTCAGAAGCCTATGGAGGTTCAAGCAATCACGTCACGGGTGCTACAGCCTTTTGGGTTTCACGGAATCATGGAATCACGGAATTTCAGAGTTGGAAGGGACCTCTAGAGATCATCTAGCCCAACTCCCCTACTAAAGCAGGATTGCCTAGAGCACATCACTCAGGACTGCATCCAGGCGGGTCTTGAAAGTCTCCAGAGAAGGGGACTCCACAACCTCCCTGGGCAGCCTGTTCCAGTGCTCTGGCACCCTCACCGTAAAGAAGTTTTTCCTCATATTTGATCGGAACTTCCTATGTTCCAGCTTGTGCCCGTTACCCCTTGTCCTGTTACTGGGAACCACTGAAAAGAGCCTGGCTCCATCCTCCTTAAGCCCACCCTTTAGATACTTGTAAACATTAATGAGGTCTCCCCTCAGCCTTCTCTTCTCCAGGCTAAAGAGTCCCAGCTCTCTCAGCCTTTCCTCCTAAGGGAGATGCTTCAGTCCCTCAGTCATCTTTTTTTTGTCTTTGCTGCTTGGGGCTTTCATATCCTTTGGGTCTGTGCTCCTCCCAGCCCCAGGCAGAGGTTGAGGTGGGCTGGGTCCCTCATGCTGATGGCTTCTTGGAGACCGACTGCGAACAACTAATTGCTCCCATAACCTCTTCTGCTCCTCACCTTTACCTCGGGATGCTTTTTTTCCTTATATAATTTTAGCATTTCTTGGCCAAGAAGGAATAAGCATAGATGGAAATTGCCAGGTTTCAGGAGTTCCTCTTTGGTTCCTGGCCATGACTTTCTCATGCTTTTCTCCAGCCTGTCCTCAGTGGGCTGAAATCAGAGCTTCAACCACGATGGGCAGGCACAGGGGAGGGCTTGTGCACCTCAGAGGTCGTCTGCTTTTCCCCCTGACACTGCAGCTTGTGCTTTAAAAGCTGTTACCTCTCAGTTCAAGACATGGCAGGCCCGCTCTGCCTTCCTTCATCCCCATCTCTGCAGGGTTTTTTCAGGGCACGTGCCCTGCCTTTTTCCCTCCCCACCTCATCCAAGATGGTTAACGGCTGGCAGTCGTGCCTGATGTTCACCCAATGTTAGATCATAGTCCCTGCTGTCTTTTAAAAACCAGACCATGTTCTGAGTCCACTTGGATGCTGAGAAAATCAAGAACACCCTAGAGGCGCTGAAAGCAAATAAAATTAACAGTGCTTTAGTATCAAAGCAAATATCATTATTCTGAGCATGCCTGGCTTCTGAGTTGGGCATCTCTGGAGTCACGCACACACACAGGGAGGTGTTTAAAGGCTTCCCGGGAAAGGAAGGAGGTTGTATTTTGCCATCCTGACCCCCCCCAAGAAGGGGAGAGGGGAGCCCCCAAAGAGGGCTGCAAAGGCGCCTGCTTCCCCAGCACGGCTCCCGGGACAGCAGGGGCTGGACACAGTTACTGGGGCTCAGGCTGAAGCCAGTGGCCTTAAGCAACTGCTTGCTCTTATTTTCCTTGCTTTAGTTTTTGGGGGATTCTCCAGTTTTCGGAGGGATTTGTCTTTTCTGTAGGAGGATTTTCCTGGTGGGCTTCGCTCGTACGCATAGGGAAGAAGGCTGACACAAGCAGATTTTAATTAAACCATTCTTTTAACTCCCCGGGCTAGTGTAATTTAACTTCTTCTCAGAGATAATATTAACACTTTCGTAATTTTTCATCATTATTAGTTTCACTTGCGGAATTGCATTGGAGAGAAACCCCCCTGGATGGAAATGCTCATTGAATCCTATTGTTTCAGTTCCCTTCAGCCGTCATTTCTCAGCCTAAGAATAAATGTTACCCGCAATGGGAAGAAGCTTGATTTTCCAACAAAATCAGCAAAATTACACACACACAGAAGAGGCATAATATTTCACTAAGATCTGCCTGGTTAGAGACATTATTTGTCAATAAAATGAAAAAAAAACCAACCCAAAACAGGTATTGTCTGAAGGGAACTAAAGTGGGAGACTTGGAAATCGGTAGCATCGCAGTGGCACAGGTCTGGAGGAGGGGAGAGCAGGGGTGCAGGGAGGTGGGGGGGGACCCCTCCTCTGCCCCACAGTCGGCAGCTCTCCCTCTCTTCTAACAACTTGCCGGTTCATTAGCAGCCCTGTTTGCCGTCTGAAGCAATAAAATAAACACCACCGCAAGTGGAATATCCTAGGATTAGCTTCTCAGGCCTGGCAGGGTCTGAGCTCTCACTTTGCGCAGCTCTGGAGAACAGGCAGATAAATTCGAAAGCATGGATTGAGCGCGTTGGTTCTTGTAGCGCACTCCGATGTGCGAAGGCCGTGCTATTTCGTTTCAGAAGGTCATTATTTGTTGCAAGGACTGCGAGAAGGGGTCGCTCTTGTGAAGCTGATTGCAATGCTTAGTTAGGCCTTAAACCCCAAGAGGGAGGAATGCATATATTCAGATATAAAGAAGCATCTGGAGCCCAGCTTGCTTTAACGCCGTTCCTAGGAGACTTACTTTGGGTGCTAGACAAAGCTACGACCGTTTTAGTAGTTTACATCGACACGACGAGGCGGTGTCTCGCTCCGCCCATATGGGCATCTAACCAGAGAAGATCTGCTGCTACTCCTCCCTTTGAGAGGGGGAAATGCTGGGGGGCTCATGGTGGGCTTTCCCATCATCCCCCTGTCCTGGAGGTGGCACAGCAAGAGCAACCGTGGGTTGTACCTAAACCATGTAGGGTGTTTAAAGAAACCATGCTGCTCTCTGGGATGCACCAAGGCATTAGAGGAAAGACGTCTATGTAATCTAAACTGATGGGTTTGTCATGGTGGGTTTCTTTTGTAAAATACAATGTCACTGTGATTTTAACCTCCACTCTGGTAGCTGTCGCAGTATGTGGGTCTGGCCCCTCTGTCTTTTCCCACACACTTTGCCTTCCTCTCCTCTGAGCCTGCCTTTCATCTTTTATTTATTGATGTTTCTCCCCAAACAGCATTTGCTGCGCAATAGTTTTAAACCTAACCTGGCCTTCAAAGTGCCTTAGTGAACCTATGTATGTATAAGAAGAAATGCTAGACATGGGACCTGGAGGGTGCTGGTCCCTCCCTTCCTCCTGCTCCCTCCAAAACAAACGAAAACATGTGGGTTTTGGGGCTGATGAGCTCCGTGAGCTGGTTTCGCTCATGGCTTTAGACACAGTGCAGCTGGCTCAAGCTCAGCCACGGGAGTGCTGGACTTGGGTGGAAGGGGAAGGGCTAAGAGGTAAATGCAGAGGGATGCGAGTCCCTAACCCGGCCTGTTGCCCAAGAAATCGCAACCGTAGAGCATGGCCAACGGGAAGGCGGAGGTGGGAGGGAAAGCAAAACTCTCTTAATGCTGAAAAACTGGAAGTGAGGCAAGATTTGGGAGGTGATGAAAACCTGTCCCGATCCTGCTTCCTCTCCTTTTCCTCCCCAAACCAGTCTGGTTTGAACGAGAGCAGCACAGAGACCTGAATATGTATTTTGTAAATTCCTTTTTTTATTCATTCTCCCAAAGCACAAGCATACCTCATGGCTGAAATTATTTTTGTTTCTGCTAAAGAAACTTTTGTTGTTGTTGTTGTTTGGCAAACAAAACAAAGCAAAAAGCCAAGATGGAAGACTTGGAGCAGCTCTAATAAGTTTATTAATATTCACCACGGCTGTACATCAGAAAACTCTAGTTTCATAATGCGGCTTCCGAAAGTATTGATGTTTGCTACCAGTGTGGGTATTTCGGCTCTGCTCTTCTGTCTTCCCTGGTTGTATCATAAAATGCGTCACAGCAGCGTGACACCTGCTAACCTCTAGAAATACCCAACTACAATGAGGCCGATGATTTTCTGTAAATGATCGGTTCAAAGGCTTTTAATGTATTTTGGACCTCAGTCATTATGGATTTCTGGCAATGGCAAAGGGTAATAAGATAATGGGTATATATTTTCCAGCGCTGTGCTTCACTCATCCTGCCAGGCTGCTCTGTGCAGGTGGAGCTGGAGGGCAAGAACCCAAACCAGTTACATTGCACGTCGGGTCTGTAAGTGGAATAATAAGGAGCAGCTTAGCAGAGTTGCTGAACTGATACAGGAATTTGGCATCGCATCGGCTTTCTTCTTACCTCATAGGAGTGTGGTGAACATGTGCGATTAATGTCGTGGGTCTTTCAGGGGACGAGGGTAATCTAATACGGCAAAGTAAACTTCTTTCAGGAATAAATTATAGGTGAGCTACTCCACTTTCGTTTTTAACCTCTTTTGTATCCTTGTCCATCATCTGGCCTGAAAACAAGGGTGGGGATGTTTGGGAAGGAATCTCCCAGATAACTGGGGTGCAGGGACCTGATGCAAACCTGCCTTTACTGCGATGATATCGTATCGTATCATATCGTATCATATCATATCATATCATATCATATCATATCATATCATATCATATCATATCATATCTGTTATTATCGGGAGACTTGTGTGGCTCTACGACCTGATACACTGCCAGGGCTGGATTAGGAGGTCTGGAAGTTCAGCTTTGATTTCAAAGGGAGATATTTAGGTAGTAATCCTTTGCAGGTCCGCACAGGAATGCGGAGGGGAGGCGTCTCTCTGCTGAGGGACTGACAGATTTATTACCCTGCTCTCAGCTGTGAGCATGGGCTGGGAAGGGCAGTGGTGGAAGGCTGTTTCCTCGCCTGCAGAAGACATTAAGCCCTGCCTTGCTGAGAGAAGCAAATCGTGGCAGCTTCCCCCTCCCGGCAGCTCATTTCCCTTTCCCCTTCCCCTCTTTTGTCCCCCTTCCTGCTGTATGAAGGCACTTTATATAGCTGCTCTGCTAGCTGCACCCCCAAATTGCTACAGCTCTGATAGTGGTTTCTCTTCAGTTTCTTCAGCTCTCTAAGCAAAAACCATGTGGTACAGAGCACTGCAGTGTTTTCAACTTATTGAGCACCTCCTAAGCAGACCCTTCTTTTCCTTACTTCAGGGAGATTCTTACAAACAACATCTCCTGCCTTGTATTTACAAAAAGTCTTCTACAGAGAAGACTCTGCAACTTCAGTACCCCAAGCTTGCCAGGTACTGCCTAAGATGAGGGTGACCATTCCTTCTGGGGTATTAGATCTGGATTGCATGTTTATTACAAGGACATACTGTCTTCCAGTTTTGGACAGGCTCCTTTTTTAACCCAGATTTCGCAGAATGGCATATGAAAACAGCAGATTTGTGTGGTGGCCCCCCACCTCCCCTTCTCCCCACCCGAGCCATCCTCCCCTCCAGAGCTCTCTGCTGCAGGGGGAGGACCCGTTTCTCCTCTCAGCTTTGTCCTTGACATGTGGCTCAGTCTTGCCCCTGTCTGAACCTCTGCCCTCTCCCTTTGTCCACTCTGCTCCCCGCATCCCAGATTTCCTGGCGCAGCGTGGGAGCATGGAGGTTTGGAGCAGGTTTGGGTGAGGCGGGGAGCAGTCTCACCCAAATGATCTGCAATAACCCCAACAGCCAGCGCTGGCGTTGCAACAGGGCTCTGCTCTACCCTGTGCAAACGCTGAGGTTCACGGTGGTAGCTGACGAGATACAGGCTCCGTGCTCCACTCAGTCCCCTGCTCTCAACCTTGTGCCTCCGAAGGGAATCCCCAGCATATCCTAAGGATAGGAAGCTGTCCAAAAAAGATTTGGGGTGAATGACTTCTCTACAGAGCAACATTGCATCAGTGGTGAGATACAGACGCATCCCAACCATGCGGGAGGACCTCTCCATCCTTTTATTCCCACCTTCCTGCCTTAATCCAGGATATGCCCCGGCAGGCGGTCTGCAGGCTCAGATGGTCTCGTTGGCCTCAATCCACTGCTTGCATAAATTCTGCAAGGAAGTCTGTCAATACTAAAACACCCAAGAAATGAATTTGCAGCAATCCCTTTGATCTCTCATGAGATATTTGAAATCAGACCGTAGTTGACTGTTAAAAGTTTGCCCACTTTACATTCCTGGGAAAGGAACTGCCTTCCTTTACATCGTGCACACTGGGACCCTCTCATTTATGACGCTTCTGCATCCCTGTGGCATAAAATTGCTCGTTTCTGCTGATATGGACACGTAAACTCCTCTAGAGAATTAGAAATCACTGCCTTTTTTCAGAATTTTGATGTAATAAAAAGAAGGCACTCTGAAAGAAATCCATATGACAAAACGAATAGCCTGAAAGGGCAGAAGGAATCTTTATGCACATCTAATCTAACCTCCCAGAGAGCATAGCCATTGACTATTATATAGTAATATCCCTACAAAGATCAACAAGAAAATTCAGCAGCATTTCAGCTCGTCTTTGAGAGAGATGTCCGTTTTACTCCATCAGTTTTGAAAGGGACATTGCTTAGAGCTAAGAAGCGTGGGTTTTTTATTCAGCTACTGCAAAAAAAGAAAAGGAGATTCAGCCTTCCTCTCACTGCTGATGGCTGAATTTACTTTTCTTCCTTCTCCAAATTCTGCAGGCTTTGGACTCCTGTAGGCATTTTTGCTTGGTTAACTACTAGCAATTGTTCCTTGGTAATGAAGGATGCTTTGTTAGCAGCATCCTAACCACGACATTCCTGATGGGCCTCTGAACTCAAGGGAAGGCAATACCTTCCTTTTCTGGAAAGCAATTCTCTTGAACTGCAAGGAGTTGAGTGTTATTTATGCTTGGAAAGCAGAATACATTTGATAGGAATGCAACTGTTTGTTCCAAGCCAAAAATCACACCTGTGAGCCTTTGATTCAGGGAATCCTATTGTGATGAAAAAGGCTTTGTAAAATAGCAGCGTGGTCTCCCCCTGTGAAATGGAAGATTAGATCGTGATCACCCTGCTGTTGACTCAACTGTTAGCAGCTGAAATATTATTTGCTCAACATGCTTAACTCGGTTATGATCTGCAGAAAGATTCTGTGGTTAGAATACCTCCAAAACACAACGGAGCCTCACAACTTCCCCATTAAAAGAGAATTATTCGTATTTACCAAAGGGAAAATTAAAAGCAGGTTTTCGCGAGAGGTTCAAGCCAATCCAGCTCTGCCTGGCTGCCAAAAGGGACAGTCCTGCTTCCCTGTCCTGTCCCATCCCACCCCATCCCCAGTCGTGCATTCCTGCCACCGCCACTGTGCCAGGCTAGCAGTTGTGAAACCACATGGTGAGGCTGGTCAGCCTGTTAATCTGGCTGAAAAATGACCCACCAAACTGATCCAGCCTGCTGGTGGCTGCATGGTGAGTTGTGCTGACACAGGGGAGCAAGCAGGAACATGTGGCCAGGGCAGGGAGTAGGCAGGACCACATCTTTTGGTGACAACGTGGTCTTAGATTGGCTTAAAGTGATTGTGAACCACGGGCATAGCCGAAGGGACATAACCAAAATGTTGGTCTTGGTCCAGGACAGCGAGGTCCCGTTTCCCTCAGAGGGTTTTATAAGCAGAGACCAGAAAAATGTCTTGACCAAGGTCAAGAGAAAAGCTGGTGTTGACTGCAACCAGAGCATGGAGAAAGTGGGCTGAGTGTGATGGGACTCAAACCCAGCAGCCCAGCCATAACTCAAGTGTGGGCGCATGTCACCAGCCCTGCACTGCCAAGGCTTGTCATGGCCAGGAGCTGGTTTATAAAATCCTAACCCTTAGCACTCGTGCTGCCATAGAATTGTAAATGCACTTGATAGCCCATGCGAGAGGTCATGGTGGTGTCTCTCCTCCATGGACAGGCAATGATGTGTTTGCAGAAAGGGACAAAGGGAGTCTCCAAACCCGTTCCTTTCATGAACTCCCGGTATTCCTGCACCCGGGCAGCAAAGGTGGGTTTCCTGGGGCAATAAAGGAGGGGGTAACCCTCTCCCCATTACTACTGCCTGGTGTAACATGCATTTAATGTCACGCAATGTTACCCATTCTGTTCCCACTGCAGCTGGGTCCTCCCCCAACATGTACATTCTATGGGCTGTTCCTGGCTCGCAGGCTTTAGTATAACCTCAGCATGGGGATGTCTTTCTCCAGATATCGTTTCTGTGGTCTGCATTTTTGCATGCTTCATACTGTGATGCACGCTGTACTCGGCCCCCAGCTCTGCGGCTGATGTATAGCTCAGCCCTGCCACATGCCACCTGCACAGAAAGGGGTTGGAGGAAAATTGGGGATAAATCACTGGGAAGGAACATGCCCATTAAGGGGGGACGTGACAAACCCCTGCACTAAGACATCACAGGGCTCTGCATGTTTCTTGCAACTTGTCAAAGGAGAACATTTTTAGATCATATTTCTACCATCACTGCTGATGATTAAAGATGAAAGAGTTTTTCAAGGCTCTTCTCCTCATTTTCCTGTCTAGTGCCAGCAGAGAAGTGCAGCCTCTCTGATCTGGGTGCTGGCGGTCCAGGGAATCCAAGCCACCACTGCTGCAGCTGCCCATCCTCCTTGCACTGCACATGTGCCATCACGTTGGTCCCAAACCATAATGAGGAGTTTTCCATTTGGCAAATCCAGCTAGAAATATGGAAGCCTTAATCCTGGACCGGCCAGAGCTGTAGGGACAGGGCTACAACAACACAAAGGAACAGGGAGAGTGGCAGAGGCCGAGAAACCACCCTTCAAAGGCTCCCGCAGCATAAATTCGAGATCAAATTTGTTGTTACAGAGCAGCATGACACCAAAAAGGGCAATCCATCCTCTCCTCCTTCCTTCCCCACATTGCCGTCCTTGTGCCGGCATGAAGACTGGTGCATTTACAGGGGATGGGGAACTGTTAGAGTGTTACAATGCCGATGCTCTGACTGCAGCAGAGAAGAGCTTCACCCCAAACCGGTTTGCTCCTTCGAAGCTCACCTTGTGGCTATCAGTGCTGGTGGTGATTTAGGGGGAAGAAGAGCATCCGTCCTGCACTTAAGCTGTCTCTCTGGAGCTCTCCCTCTTCCCACAGATTGTGAGGATCGCAGTTTTGTGGATCACGAGACCGCGCAGGACCCAGATGTTGTCCTCGCCTCATGCTGTGTGCTGGCATTGCTCTTGGCTGTCCACAGCTCTCCTGCGGAGTGGCCTGACCACATTTACTACACAGCTCTGGTTGCTCGCAGGGAGAGGATAAGCAATAGTCTAAACAGTAAGACACACCACGGCAGCCTATTTCAGTGCTTTTATGTTGAACACCGCTTAGAAGACTGCACTTTTTTGCAGTAAAATTATGGCAGTCCAAGTCCCTAGCGAGCAGGTTCAGGCCTCTTCCATGCACTTTTTGTTATTCTTCTGAATCCAACCCCAAACTCGTTCAGATCGGACTCCCCATCAGTTTTTCCCTATCCTGTTCAAAAGGCTCTGCCGCATGCATCCCACAGGACTTTTCTGCTTAAGATCTCATTCCTCCTTTCCGCGAAAGCTCTGCTGAGTTCCAGCAGAAGCAAGAGCATGGAGACGGCTGCCGTTTCACTGCTGGCTGGCCCATCCCTCAGTGCAGGGCTGCAGGGGGAGATTGGGGGTGATTTTTTTATGTCTCAGGGTGGTCTTTCCAGCCTGACATACCCACGTGCCACTGCCACGTACAGGGATTTGGTCTGGCAGGTCTCTCTCCAGCCCACCTCTTAACTACACAACATCACCAGCCTGTTCCTTCCAACTTGTGGGAAATAATTGGGTTTTCTGCAGGGCTGACATCTCGCTGCACATCCCACAACCAAGGCTGAGATGGGCTTTGTCAGGCTCTGCAGGCTTGGGTGCCCATGGACCTCAGTCTATCCTCTGCGTTTGGTCAGCAGACAGAGCTCGTGATGGAGGGTGTGCTCTGCAGGGAGCTAGGGACACTTACTAAAGTGGTTTTGATTTGGTAGCAGCCAAACTTTTACAACAAGAACAGAGCAGATTGGAGAAGTCTTTATCCATAAGTTTATAACAGATTTAAAGCAAGTTGCTTTTGGGACAAGAGTAGGTTGACCCCTATCTCAGCGACTAATTAATAGCCAAGAACCATAGTTATTACACTGATTAATTTACTAATAGCCAAGTACCAGTCATGAAAGACATTTATCTGAACATTTTAACATTGCATGAATAATTTGCACTTTTGAGCAGACCAAATTGTACATTAATCTGAGTCTAGTTTATGGCACGCCACACTTTTTCCGAAGTGCAGTTCAATTCCAGTTTTTCAGCCCTAATACACATTTATGATTGCAGAAGTGAAGTTGAAAATAACCAAGGACTGCAGAATGCTCTTTACCCTGAAAGTCTGGTGACTTGTGGAGGCCAGACAGATTTATGTATTTCCCCTTGTAGAGGTCACATATTTTTAGCTCACAGATAGTTTTGCGAGATGCAGAAGAATATGAATCACTGGATTCTGAGACAAAAGTACGCAGAGACTTTTTAAGGCTGATTCTGGTAGCTATGTTTCTTGTTCTGTTTTTTTGTTTGTTTTGTTTTTTAAATTATTCTAAGAATAGTACATCACTGAATGCATAGGGCTGGGACAGATGGATGGCAGATGCTCTCCAGGGGTCTGCAGTGGTGAAGGAGTACGTTTGACACTAAGGTATGGAGGTAGAGAAACCCTCTGAGGAACACGTAAAAGAGACCCATTGTGTCCCCAGGGCCAAAGAGAAGGTGTCTGCTAGGGGAGCCCACCGGGCAGGTTTGCCTTGGAGAGGAGGGAGATGGGGTGCCGTAAAGGTGTGAGGAACAGGAGGCAAAGATGGTTTTGCTTTGAGTTTTACAGCCAAGACCCCTGAAGCTAATGCAAGAAAGGTGTTGTGTGACTGAGTGAGCCAAGGTGTTGGGAAACCTGGAGAAAGGGAACGGAGGCGACGGCCGTGCAGGAGGCACATGTACATTCACCTGTACGTGGTACATTTGAATATCACAGGGAAAAGGTGAAGTAGGACCGGGAGTTATAACCCACACGGCAGGGCTGAGCAAGGACGTCCACTCCCCACCTTCTGCTGTGTCTGAGTTTGCTTGGGAAAGCCCAGAAGTCAACAAGGGTGCTGGAGAACCTATTTTTAAATAGGAAGATCTGCTTGGTGGTGCACTAGTGGTGTCTACACACAGTCTGTACTGCAAAGCAAGGAACCTCAAGAGGTTCGTGTCCTGTGATGTACTGTCCATGTAGGCCATTCTGCTGATATTGCTGCAATGCCTTTTGATACCGGTGAGATCTGGATTGCTGTGTCAGTTGAGGCCTCTAGTGTGCCAGGTGTCTTGGTGAAAAGTCCAGAAAATAATGAAGATTCAGTCTGGAAGCATTTTCCAGTAAATTGTAGTTGGTTCTGACCTCTACTTTTGCCCTTATGTTGCCCTGTAGTGCTCATATATTCACAGGATGGGCTTCTCCCCCTCTTTGCAGCCTGCCAGGCAATGTGTACCCACGCTCACATCCAAGTGTGTGGTTCAGGTTGATTTGGACGAGCCTTTGGGCTGCTCTGATTGCCCTTGGGAGCTGCAGTGATCCCTCTCAAGTCCCAGGCGATGCTGTCAGCATCCTTCCCACCCCACGGGACAGAGGGTGACAGTGCTCTCAGCGGGATGTTCATCCCGCATCCCGGCTGGCCCATCCTGGAATGGAAGCTTCCCAGGCAAAGGGGCACGTGAGGCTGTATGTCGGCGTGCAAGGACCCAAAGGCACCGAGCCTCCCTGCTCCTTCATGGCTCCGCTTGCAAGACACATGGACATAGCATCCTCTGCCATCCCAGAGCGGTGTTATTTCCTTCCACTGCTGTAGCCCGAGGGATATCATCTGCGTCTTACAAAGGGAAAAATGAGAAAGAAAAAAAAATAAAAATCCCGGCTGTTCCCCTGCTGTGTGGGAGCACAGGAACAGCTGCGAGCGGGTTTAGCTCCTACCTTCTGGAAAAGGACTTACTGGGAAATGATAAACATTCCCCAGCACTTTAAGAGCCATCATGAGGCAGTTAGGGAGAAGGACAGTGCTGTAGACTTCAAGCTTTGCTTTTATAATCTGATTATCTGCAGGATTTCTCTAGCAAAGGAACACAAGCACAGTACCTGTGCTGCATCAGCCACCCACACACACCTGGCCTTGGGATGGACACTGCTCTGTGGGTGACCTGCAGGTCAGGAGGTCCTCTAAGATCTTAACTCCTGGCAATGGGAAAACAACTGGTTTGATTTTTCTAACAAAAAACCCCACATTTTTGGAAACTGTTTCCCCCACACTCACCTGTCATTCCCTGAAGCCTCTGAGTTCTCCGTCAAACTGAGCAGTGAAACATTGCTCCCCCACCCCATTTTCTCCCTTTGAATAACAACATGAACGGCCGGAAGGAGAAGGGAAAATGTATGAGCAAACATCTATTTGCTTTTAAAATAAACTCCAATTAAGAAACAACAGAGAGAACTGCAGCTTTGCCACCCCCCGCTTCCCCTGTCCCCACCAGCTCTGCTCGAAGGGACCCCTCTTACCCAAATACCCAGGCTCTGCTAATCCAGTAAACCCCCTTGTGCAACCAAGGTGAAGGCGGTTTGCAGCCCGTTGGTGGCCAGTTCGTGGATCGTGGTGTCCCTGTGCTGCACGTCCCTGGGTGCTTCCTGCATCAAGCCCAGGAGCATCGTGGTGTTGATGCAGAGGCTGCTTTTCTCTGTTCCCCCATCTTTTGTGTTCCTCCACTTCTCCAGTGCAGTTAACATGGTGGGATCTCTGGTTTGCAGCTGAGATGGGGACTCTGACCCCTGCAAAAGCCCAGGGGCAGCAGCGTGGGCAAAGGGGGCTCTTAGAGAAGGGAGAGGAACTGGAGGTGCAAGTGGTTCTGGGGGTGTCCACGGGGGCATGGGGTGGTCCCAGAACCCAAACTGCTCCCAGGGAAAAGGGAGGCTCCCTCAAGGCTCCTCACTGCAGGTCTCGTGAGAGTTCGGAGAATCACCTGCAATCTGTGCTGGGATGTCAGGGGCCTGAGATTAGGCAGGTACGGCCCTGATGTGGGACCTTTTCCAGCCCTGTGTGTTTGGCAGATGGCTTTAACCACAGAAACTAGCAGCTTCTGCTTTCTCCATTTTTATTGCAATGCCCTTTGCAGGATTGCACAACTTGTCCTCACGTCTCAGTCATCTGGCAGTATTGCTACAGGAAGTGCAATATATACAAGGGGATTTGATGAGGGTTTCCTTTCGTTCCCTCTCCCACTTCCCCCTTGGATTTCAACTCTGTTGCTTGCTTTTGGTAAACTTGCTTGCCTGTCTTTGCTAGCTATGGGACACAGTGGTGACCTTTAACTGTAGCAGGTATGACAACAACCTGTCCTTCTTAGGCTAGCATGATCGTTTGCTGTGAATGAGGCTGAATTTCATTTCATGCTGGTGCCCAGTTGAAGGGTTTTGTAAGCTGCTTCACTTGTGAAGTCTGTGAACCTTGAGTCTGCGTCACGGCAATCCCAAGCACAAATACAGGCTGGGTAGAGAATGGATTGAGAGCAGCCCTGAGGCGAAGGATTTGGGGGTGTTGGTGGATGAGAAGCTCAACATTCACTGGCAATGGGCACTTGCAGCCCAGAAAGCCACCCGCATCCTGGGCTGCATCCCCAGCAGCGTGGCCAGCAGGGCCAGGGAGGGGATTCTGCCCCTCTGCTCTTCTCTGGTGAGACCCCACCTGCAGTGCTGCCTCCAGCTCTGGGGCCACCAACATAGGAAAGACATGGACCTGTTGGAAGGGGTCCAGAGGAGGCCACAAAGATGCTCAGAGGGCTGGAGCACCTCTGCTGTGAGGACAGGCTGAGAGAGTTGGGGTTGTTCAGCCTGGAGAAGAGAAGGCTCCAAGGAGACCTTAGAGCCCCTTCCAGTACCTAAAGGGGCTACAGGAGAGATGGGGAGGGACTCTTTATCAGGGAGTGGAGCAATAGGACGAGGGTTAATGGGTTTAAACTGAAATAGGGGAAATTTAGATATTACAATGAGGGTGGTGAGGCACTGGCCCAGGTTGCCCAGAGAAGCTGTGGCTGCCCCATCCCTGGAAGTGTTCAGGGCCAGGCTGGATGGGGCTTTGAGCAGCCTGGTCTGGTGGGAGGTGTCCCTGCCCAGGGCAGGGGGGTGGAACTCCATGATCTTTAAGGTCCCTTCCAACTCTAACCATTCTGATTCTATGATTCTATGAATGGGAAAAGAGAATGAGTTTGAAACGGCAATTTATGTTCAAACACTTCCCAATAACCCCCAGTGAGTTTCCTTAAAACATTAATTTATTTTGTGTTTGTTCCTAGCCCCAAATGGCTACACGTCTCTGCTTGGAAAGAGGAAGAAGATAAAACAACTTACCTAGACTATTGCTAGGCTTATTTAATGTGAAGTGGGAATAAGTGCCTGGGGATGTGGAAGGAAGCCTGCATGACTTGTTCTTTGTGAAAAATTTCTGCAAATACTGTTATTGTGATAATCATTATCTATTTTTGTGTCCTCTGTATAGAAAAGTGTATGTGTGTCTGCTATGTGGAGGCAGGGAGACCTAAGCTCATCCTTTTGCCCGTGTCCAGCTCACATCTTAAATTTCTTCTTCCTGCTGCCCAGAAATGCCAGTGTGACTGCTGCATTGACATTTTGATGCCAGTTTTTGGATGGATCTCCTCTGCTCTGCCTCTTTCCCAGTCCTTTAAACAGCAGAAGCTTCTACCAGGCTCCTCAGTGACAAATATCTGGCCATATCTCATGGCCTTATTTTGCTTGAGCTGTTTGCCACGTGTAACAGTGGGTTCCCATCTCCTCTTTGGCACTGGACTGACTCAATATTGATTTTTGTGAGCTTTATCCTCCCTTTCTGATTTGGGGAAAATTCATCACAGTGCTGTAAATGTCTTAGAAAAGGGATATAAAGGGATTTCTCTTTTGCACAAATATTAAGCAATACTTTCCATTGTAGCCTCCTGTCTCCTTAACTTCCCAAATTAGTGACACAAAGTCTTAATCTCTCCAGCTCCTTCTACTCTCCACATGGCTTTGGTCACCCTATCATTATTGAAAATGGGGCTATTCCAGGCAGTTGTCAGTAAATCATGTCTTTGGGGAGCAGAATCAGACCATAGCCAGGAGTTTGTGTGTGTCTTTTTGTAAGCATAGAAGAAAATATTGCAGCAAAGGCAGAAAAAAACATAGAAACAAAACACAGAAATCAACAAATTGAGCCAGTGAATGCACTGTGTTGTAGCAGAGTTGGTTGTAGATGAGCTGTCTGAAAATCACAATCTTTCTGGTGAGGACTTTTTCCTGGGAAATAAAAAGAAGCAAAATTTGATTTTGCCCCAAACTGGTCCAGAAGCAAGAACTTTCAAAATTTTCCACAAACATCCTGCATCCTGCAAGAAACCTATAAAATGCCAAGTCCCCAGCAAGGTTTTGCTTTATTTTTCTGTATTTATTATAAGACCAGATAGCTTCCCTCCTCCCCTTCATTCAGTTTGTGTCTGCAAACTCTTTCTTGGTTTAGAAATACACAACAATTGCAGACCCAGCCTACTCTCAGGGCCACCTTTGAGACCTAAAGGGTGGAAGACCAGGAATGACTTTCTATTTTTAACAAAAAGGATGGAGACTGGAATATGATCCCAAGCTGAGACATTGCAGTTAAGTGTTTGAGAGACCTTTTTTATCTTGAGGTGGAATTAAAATTTGTTGATGCATCCAGTGCCTTTTAATACAATCAAGAGGCTTAGAGACAGCCAAAGTGAGGCTTTTATTTCAACTGGAAAGTGGTTTCTGCCCAAAGAAATTGTGAGAAAATGTTTTTGTAAGGAGACAAAGAGGTTTTCCAGGCAGAAAGTACAAAAGCTGTTTATATGGGCTTCAGCATTTGATCACAAAGCCCAGGGCGAGGCTGGAGAGAGCTAGTGACAAAGCATTCTTGCTTGAGGAAAACCAGCAAGAGGGAGAAAACTACAGGAAGACAACAGGCGAGACCATTTTGACCAGCTTTAAACCCCCATAAAATGCCTTCCGTCTTTGTAAAAAGCCTTTCTACCATAAAGATGACATTTTGCAATGCTGGCATTACCACTAACCTCGTAACTCTACCAGCCAAAAAAAAAATAAAAAATGAGGGGAGGAGTGAATCCTCTCAAAATCAAAAACCTTCTCCAAATACAATTTTGAGAAATAATATTTCTTTCTATACACATATTTGTATATTAAAAAAAGAAGAGAGAATCAAACAAGAGTCCAGGAAATTTCCCAGTGACTTGCTATCAATTTTATGAAGAAAGAGCTCAGATCCCACAGCAATGGACAACATACATACGACCCGTAACAAATTTGGAAGCTGCTTCTAGAGCTGAAGACCCTGAGCCAAAAACAGCCTCTGGCTCCCACATGCTTTTGGGCTGTGTGGACTTGCGTTGTTTAAAGAGAAACGTGCCTGCCTTAGACCAGCACCCTCAATTAAAGATAAGATTAATTAAATTAATCTCTGCTTCTCAAGGCCCTCTGGCCTGGGTGAGGGCTGGATGGACGTGTGGTCCAGTAGCTGTTTTCTGACCTTCAGGTAAGGCTGGAGCCTTTGGAGAGGACAACACATGGGAGTCAACGTTGGTGGCAGGCTGCATACATAGGACCTTCAGAGCAATTTGTCCCACCACAAGACTGCATGGTCATCAGCATACAAAGGCTGAATGTAAAAGGGCTACATGGGCCCCAGATGATGGGACAGTGTCCCTTAAAAATAGAGGTGTAAGGAGGTGTTGCTGCTGGCACCAACTGCTTCTGCAGAAGAGGCAAGGTCAAGCAATACTGTGGGACTTCTCCTACTCCAAAATGGACTGGAGACCTCCAAGAGGAGAAAGTGGATAACCAGGCAGACCAGTGCTCTTGTTTGAGACAGCTGGTGGTATTGGTGGTGTCTGGTGGGTATCATGACAAGTCCATATGTAGTCCTTAAGCGCCTGGCAAAAGAAGGTAAGGAGCCAGCTGACATGGATGGGAGACAACGTCAATGGCTCAGCGCTCCAACAGCTAGGTTCATTTAGGAACCTGCATCTGCATCGTGAAGACCATCATTTTTGGTTTTTCTTCAGCCTAGTCCTCAGTTACTATGAAGGGGTTAAAAACGTTGCAATGGTGGCTAACATTTAAGTCTACTGATGCCGTTAACTTTTTATAAGCTAGTGAACAAAGCAACAGTCATTTGTCCCCTGATTTCGGCATGTGTTAAGGTTTTGTCAAACTCACTTGTCAAGGCTCATTACTTTTCCTGATATGAGGTTGTTGAAGGAATAAGATGGGATCTTTTTTTTAAATTTATATAAAGTTTTATATGTGTAAATATAAACATTTTTTTTGGGATCCCACTAAAGCCAGTTGTAGCCCTGATCGAATGAAGTTCTTACATATGAGTTTATCAAGGTCAACCACACAAATGGTGAAGGTAGGTGATTACATCTGACACACAGGAGGAGACTGTTCCTACACCTTTTGTTAGTCTGTGGCACCCTGAGCAACACATTCAGGCCACAGGGTCTGAAGCTCAGCTTCAGTGATGCCAACTAGCAGTGAACTCCAATGGGGCAGCTGCATTTTGCTGATCCAGTGTTCCAGCAGTTCAGTTGGCTGTCATGAAACCCAGCTCCAGAGACACTACTGAGCACTTCACTATCAATGTCCAGACTGTATCTGAGTGATGCAGAAAACTCAGAAAACAGCCAGATATGGTTAGGTAGCTTTCCTACCCATCTCTTCATCCTTCTTCCCCTTCTTTGTGGAGAACGATTTGGATGGTGGTGAGCCAACGTAAAGGGCTGGTGCTGTGTCTCACCTACTGGGTTCTGGATTAGGGAGAGTGGTTTGGCTTTTGTCACCTGTTGTGTGGTCCTTGTGGGCAAATTCAAGTTTGCAGGAGCAGTTCACAGATTATTCTAAATTGTTTGGAATTCAGTGTGGTGATGGTCCATGCTGTAAATGTGAGATCCAAAGTCACCTTCACAGTGGCACCTTCCTGACACTCCAAGGAGAGTGTCCATGAAAGGGACACTCGGAGCTTGTGTCTGTGTTTGGTCAGGATGAGCCAGAAAGTCCTTTCTCCTCAGGAGGAGTAACTCTGGCAGTTCTCAGAGGAGGACGTGGACATTTTGAGGGCAGCTGCTAATCTCCAGGAGTTTGTGTGAAAGGGCAGTGGGGCTCCTTGCTGGGATTTAGAAGAGCCTGGGAGCGGAAGCTGGGAAGTGTGGGTGGGTGTGATGTCCCCCATGGGTTGTCCAGGCTGAAGAAAACCATCTGTCAGATCAAGTGCTCACTGCTGGCCTGGTGGGCAGTTTAAAAGATACAGCAGACAGCACGTATGTGAACACCCATCCTCCAGCTTTCCTGTGCATCCTGAAAAACAACTTTTTCAGGATCCCACAGCTTTCTCCAAGCTTTACTTTTATCCCCGGAGAGTGGGTAGATTTTGCTCTGTGTCAGGGACCAAAGAGACATAGTCTGAGTTGGAGAGACACGAAGGCAGATACTCTGCAGAGGGAAAACTGCTGTGGCCTGTCTCTGCACAGCGGTGGCGCCTCAGAAAGAGGTGCTGATCCAAGCTGGAAGTCCATCCAGAACCTTAGTCCTCACGTCCTGTCTGCTTCCCATCGGCCTGGGCTTGGAGAGGTGAATTAAGAAGGTTTGGCAATCCTTTGTTCAAGCGTAGGGGACGGTGACTCATCTTCCGCTTACCACATCCTTGGGCTCCCTTTTCAGCATGTGTGACCTAGGTGAGGCGTCCCTTCCAGAGTTGGACCACACCTCAGGAACCCACTGGACATCCCCACCCTGGCATACAAAATGTAGTCCTGTTTCCATCACAGGGACATGTTCAGGGGCCACCAAGTTGGGATCATCTGCTTTGATCTCTAGGATACACCTAGGGCTTTTAAGAAAAAACCACTTATTGGGTCTGACAGGGACGGGTGAGTCCAGCACCTCTCCAGTGAGCACTGCCAGGGCATGAGGTGTGACTTCAAAACTGAATTTACCCAGGCCCAGCTTCCAGCCTCTGAATCTTATCAGGTCTTTGTCCGTGAACCTGAAACATCCCCATATCCGATCTGGGGAGAGAGGCACAGCCCTTATCCCATGGAGGGAAGAGTGGATGCTGCTACCACATCCCACAGGGCCAAGGAGAGACCAACGGTGGAGGAAGGGAATGACTCTGGGAAGAGAAATAAACCTCTCTAATGCTCCCCACCCGGTAAACCCTGCGCAGGCCATATTTTTCACAGGCATTTTTCTCTCCAACCAGTCTCCTCTCCATCTTTTAATTGGGCTGAACTGAACAGCGTAAGTTTTATACCCCCAAGTCTTGTTTCCAGAACACTTTTTTAACCCTCTTTTTCACATCTTTCTTGACAGGTAACCACAGAAAGACCTAAAACAGGATGACCCTAGGGGCCATCTTAGAAATACGGTGCACAGGGGCAGCATCACTTTCCTTTCTCTGTTGCCCAGTCCTGTAAATCTACAGACCCCATCAGGCCCTGCACAGCGTGTGCAGCTCAGACCATGATGCCCTCAGCACTGCTTGGCTGAAGTCTTCAAGGTGGGTTTTGCCAATGCCGCTGAGCTGACCCCCAGCTGCTGTTCCAGAGGCTCCAGCCTTGCCAGGCAAGACTTTTTTTTTCCCAGGCTGCTTTTCCCAGAGGTGCTAAGCCAAGATTTTGTTTTGTTTCTGAAAAACCAGTGTGTTCATCTACGCATTTCAGTGCGCGACGTTGCAGCTGTCCTGCTGTCTGCACAGGTACCATCGCATGGACTCCAGCAGGTCTGAAGCAGGAAAGCTGAGGGAAGGATTATTTACGCTATAGCCTTTTACAGCTCTGTGCTGCATACCGGTACAATACACTCATAGTAATGCACAGGGAAGGCATCATCTATCTCACGTCTCAGGCTGAAATAAATTGTTGATAACCAAAGTGAAGGTAGCCCTCTGTCCAGGCATGATCCTGGGTCTGTCACTAGAAGGTCCACCTCGACTGCAGGTTTGGATTTAATCTACAGTTTAATCTTCCAGCCTCTGTCTCTCTGTGGGGTCAATTCGTGGGGAGAAGAAGGCTTTGCTCCCCGAGTCTCTCCCCTTGTGTCAAACCTCTGCCCACATTTTCAATGAGTTGCAGCTGTGCTGCAGGGGAGGGATGGAGATGATGAGTGCCTGTTGGATAGATTCCCAAATAACTCTCACATGAGAAGGGTGCCACTGAATTTAAACCAGTTGTGGTGGTGGGAAACTAGAGGTGACTTACTAGGGGAGGTGGGTCAGGGGAGGGGAGAGCTAAACGGCCAAGTCCTGGCGTGAGAGATGTGCGCCCCACTGCTAGAATCACAGTCTCCTCTCAGCCGCATGATGACTTCTCTGCAGGGTGGTACAGCTGCACGCTCTGCTGGGCCAAGGAGAAACACAGAAAGATCAGCTGTAATTATTACAGCCCAAATTACACAATGGAATAAGCTGATCATGTAGTTTGTCTCTATGTCATAGTTGGCATGCAAAGTAAATACATGCATTTCTAAGGATTATGGACCAGAAGTATAGCTATTATAAATCCTCTTATCTATCCCAGAAGGCCCATAAGAAAACCTTTTCTTTTTATCTTGGAAGTGCTGAAATATGTATGAAATGTTACTTGCCCTGTACACCCATAAATATGGCTCTTGCCTATCACTGTGCTTTCATTCAAGACATTATTTCATCCCCTTGGCATGCCATTAACCAGGCCATCCCTTCCCTTATCAGCCCACTCCTAACTGGGAGGATCACTCGTGTACTCCTTGTCCCCCTTTGTTTTTCCAATCCATTTGCGTTGCGCGCGTGACCCCAGTTTTGGGTTGGACCCTCTCTGCGAGGCGAGACACAGGGCTGAGTGCCTGCAGCCTCCACAGCCTTTGCTCTGCTGGAAAAGTTTATCTGGGACCCAAGCCAGGGTAAACCTTTACTCGGCGTGAGCACCAGGGCCATGAGCATCTGTCTTTCCGAAAGTTCCTTGGACCAGCCCCGTAGCCGGCATTGAGAAGACATTCACAGCACTTACTGGACAGGGAGTATGTTGTTCCATGTAGCTTCTCTCCTTGCTTCCCTTTACTGCCTGAGACGACTGCTTTTCTGATAGATATAAAAATCTATTTTGCATTTATTCTACAAAGATCAGAAAAACGACAGTCTCCCCTCGGATTCACCCAGCAGCTCCTGACTAATAAGTCCTGCATTGCTCTTAACTCCCACCAGCACTGTGATCCCAGTGACAGTGGAAGACAAATGACGTGTAAAGAACCCATAGAAAATAAGGAGGGGAAAAGGTTTTTCCAGCTGAGAAGCACAGTTCAGTAGGACTGGGTCACTCTGCCCTGCGATCCCAGGAGGTGCATGGAGAAAGTCATGCAAAACTGGGCTGCTGAGTCCTAAAAATGTTTCACAATAGCTTTTTTGTTTCAAATTTCTAGATGTGTGCTCACATGTGAACAGCTTTACCAGGAATGAATCATTCTTTTAGATGTTGTTAAAGCTGCACCTCCAACTACCTTTGTATATATAGACATACATATATATATATATATATATATATCTCAGCAGGAGTGGGAAGCACAAAGGCATTTCTTGCAATTAAATTTTTGCTGCGAGCTACCAAGGTGGCATGCTCTTAATGATCCTGGACACAACCTAGAGAGAGGATTTTCTTTCCCTGGGATGGCCTGACGCATCCAGCTGGAGTATTGGCAGAGGCTGGTGCCTGGTGCAGCATCAGTGCTAGTACACGGCAGGTACTAAGTGGTAATTTTAATGGATAAATAACAAAGATGGTAAATAATATTGACTTCCCCAGTTACTGCTCTGTTTTAAACATTTTGTGGCTGGACACTGCATCTGGCTCTAAGCAGATATTATTTCTTTGGTGCAGTATAAGTTGAAATTTTTACTTACTCACAGTGAGAACAGGCAGGTGCGTATGGTGCATCCCCACACGCCGCAGTCAGCTCAGGAACGGTCTGAGCTGGAGGCGGTTTCTGCATATTTAGGACCCCCTGAACGGCTTCTCTCCTGTGTAGTTGTGCAGCCGCCCCGCATGAAGCCACGCATCCTTCACATCCGTCCTATTGCCCTTCTCTGAACCATTTCCAATCCTGTTATAAGTATATAAAATGGAAATGTTCGTCAGTTCCCTCATAAAAAGGAGACACTCCATCAGCCTGAGATACTGATTAAACTTTGCCAGGAGACGGTGGTGGCCCTATTGAGTAGTAAGCCACATTTGTTTGGATGCCTTGATGTTACATCTACTTGCAACTTTGATGTTACAACTTGCAACTACAATAAATGCCTTCCTTACCAAAAATTTTGGTATGCTGCAGTAAAGACCCATGGAATATATCCCTTATCTCAGCTCCCCACTGCATCCTGATCTGTATCTTCCGGGATATCTGGCCTCTCTCTCCCCGGGCGCTTCACTGCCTGAAATTTCCACTTCTTGATTAAGGGAGATGGTTTTGGAGATGCTGCGTTGCTTATAAGATGAGAACAGAGCACTTGTAGCATAACCCACTCATCTATAAGCTCAAACCCAAACTAAATGCCCATGAGGCACCTTGGCAATATTTCCAGAGCTGCTGCCTTCGATGTCTGAGGAATACTGTTGGTTTTTTTCATTTTCAATAAACATGAAGAATTTTCCGTGAAGCATCTTTCTGTGGGGAAGGCCCAAATTGCAGCAAGTTAATGGTGTTGCCAACAAGGTGGCGAGGCAGCCATCAGGCAGCTGCTTGGGGGTGAAAGATGAGGGGGAGTGAAACAGTGGGGGGCACACAAGACCTTCGCCTGCAGATAGTGTGGCTCCCTGTCTGACATTTACTCTTGCGCCAGACGCCATCAGCTTTCGCCTATTAAAGTCACTGCGGCCAAGAAATGGTACAGCAGGTGAAACCCAGTGTGCTCCACAGCAGACACAGTAGTGGAAAGCCAGGGAGACAGTAGAAGTTGTAGAAGGTGGAGCCTTCACCCAGCGTGTCGCAGCGGCGCTGCCGGCTCTTCCTCTCCATCACTGCCTTTGCCATCTCCTCCCCTCCACCCCCGTGATTCCCACCCTGCTTCTCTCCCCTCCCCATTCTGCCTCACTAAACTGGTTTTTCTAAGCAAATGCTTTTAAAATACTATTAATTCTCATTCACGGTCCTATTTCCCCACCGCAAAATCATAAACAAACCTCCAAGCGGATGTGAACGTTTGCTCCTTGCCCCCCACGCAGTTGCTTTGTGTAGTTTCTGTCAAACCAACACTGAATAGCAGCAAACTATTCACTGACCTGTCACTCGAGAGGCTGGTTGTTGTCAGCAGGTTCTCTATAACCGCCTCATCCATCCTCCCGCTCCACGTGGTGGCTTGGGTGTGTGACAGATTTGCAATCCACACTGCATTTTTAATAAGCCTGTCCTCCCTCTTTGGACGTCAAAGGCATCGTTTTGAAAGTCAATCTCAGCCTCTGACCTCTCTGAGCTTCCCTCTTATATTTAATCTGGAAATACTACTCTGAAAGACGAATATGATCTCCTGCCTGCTTTATGCACCAGCAGCTCCTCCCTCGCTTGCCAGCATCTGGGCAGCATCTTGTCATTCCCAGTGCCAAGTCCTCCGGGCTGCGTCACTCACACTCATGTCCAGGGCCAGTTCACTGCCGAATATCCCGAATATGCACAGTGTAGAGCCTGCAGGAGGACTGTTGGTATTTTCATTGTGGGTGGAAAACCGAGGCATGGAGAAATGGAAGCGTGTGAGCAGGATGGGGTGAAACCTGGTCCTCAGGCTGACTGCTGGGCCATGCCACGGTGAGCAAAACACGTTGGCATGATGCATGATCCACGCTATATCCTTTTGCCATTGCTGCAGAGGAAGCCCTGCCAAGGGTGTTTTTGTCCATCTTGATAGGTTGGATTTTTGGGTTTCTTGATGAATATCTGCTTGGCTGTATTTGCTGCACGAGGTCAAGCTGTCTGTGCCATTGGCTGCAATGAAGCAAAATAAAGCAAAAAAGCCACTTGGTATTTTAAATACAAGAAAACTATTTACACCAAGGAAGGGTTATGGTCTGTGTTGCCAAACCTGCCCTGAGTTTTCCAGAACAACATTCATCTTCCAGCCTGCACCATGAAACCTGCGTCCCTCATGCACTCAAACCTCCATCTAGATCTCTCCAGTGTGTCCCTCCTTTTCTAATTTTAAATCACATGGACACTTCTGGCAGGGCATCACCCACAAGACTTGAAAGTGCTGAGAGAGAAAGCTTGATTTCTGCTTGTCTTCAGTTACACCTCACTATGGCAATTGCAGACTAGTTTTCACTGTGTCTGGGCACAGTCTTGAAGAGTCGCACAGCTCCATCCATGTAGCATCTGTTCAGTGCCCAGCACTGATTTATCTCGTGGTAGATGGCAAGACCCGGCTGATCTCACTCATCTAACTGCTGTGTGTTTGGCCCATCTGGTGTTCATCCTAAATTGTCTCCAGACTCACCTCACCTACTTTAGGTGACTCTCTCAGATAGATCTCAGACAGATCACCAGCTGGAGCTGCCTGTCTCTACAGCCTACAGGGCAAACCTACAGTAGACTTGAGGCAGATAAAACTAAGGAGAAAAGGATCCCTCTTGGGTCAACTTGCCCAAAATATGGGAGAAGTCTGCTGTGGAGCCAGGCATTGCCACCTCCACAGTCCTATGGTGATCCACCATTCCCAGTCCCACCTTCCCCTCATTCTGCAAAACACGATAACAGAGCTATTTCCACCCCATCGAATTCAGATGTATGTGTACTGCTCAGACAGTATCGGAGGCCACCAGGTCACACCGTTACTAATATAAATCCATTTACAGAAAATACTGGGTGGCTTCTCTTAACTAAACTTTGGGAGATGGAGAGTCAGAAGTTTAGCTGTGACCAGATTTTTTGTCTGGATGCCGAAAACATTCACTTCCCAAGTGGCAAAGTCTGAGAAGAAAAAACAGTTGTGCATTTTGCTTTGTTCTGCATTTAGCATCAATGCGATTTTCAAATGAATGAAGTTTGTAGTTAGTATTTTAATAAGGAAAAGTTGAATAATTCTAGTAAAACTTCATTTCTTTTCTGAAATGGACAGAGAAGCTCAATGTCTTGAGCTGGGGCATGAGACAGGCAACACTGGGTTTTAGTGTCAAGATGAAATGGTGGAATTTCATCTCCAGTCATCTCTACCATTCATATGCTGGGTGGGTTTTGTGAGGTTTCACATGATTTCTGAGCTTCACGTTCTCCGTCTGTATTAGCAGCAATGACACAGGGCTATTAGGAGGTTTTCTTTCATCCTAGGCATGAATTACAAGACTGTTTGATGAAAGATGTTTTTGATGTAATTCATGTTTCCGTTTGTTATTAGTACCATTCAAAATTTTCTGTGTCTTTTTGACAAATGGTTTACTGATTCACAATTTCTTTCTTTTTTTCTGCCTTCTCTTGGGAAATGCAATATAAAAGGAAGAAGACGAAGAAGAAGAGGAGTCACAGAAGGAGCTGGATTTGCCCGTACTGGAGAATGAGCCCTTACCAGGTATAAGTGACATGTAGGGCTTGCTTCCTCTTTGTGGTGCAAATTAAAACCTGTCTTTTCTAAATTGACCTGAGTCAGAATGATAATGTGATGACATTCAGATCATGGCAAATGAAAAAGAGAGGTATCTGTGATAACAGAACTGGGACTTGTTGCATATTTATTATAGCCTGTCTACTGCCTTGTGATTTTCTTTCAGTTTGTTAACACAGTGGCTCTGTGCCTGTATAACAGGACAGGCACTTGCAGCTAACGCAATTAAAAATGTCTTTAACCTCATCCCTTGCAAAAGACAGTGACTAAGGGTACGTGCAGTATTTGTTCACTCCTGCAATACATAGACTGCAGAGGCACGTCCTTGCAGTGGGAATGAATAGGAATTTAGAATCATAGAATCATAGAATGGTTTGGGTTGGAAGGGACCTTAAAGATCATCTAGTTCCAACCCCCCCGCCATGGGCAGGGACACCTCCCACTAGACCAGGCTGCTCAAGGTCCCATCCAACCTGGCCTTGAACACCTCCAGGGATGGGGCATCCACAGCTTCTCTGGGCAACCTCTGCTGGTGTCTCACCAGCCTCACAGTAAAGAATTTCTTTCTCATAGCTCATCTAAATCTGCCCTCTTCTAGTTTAAAACCATTACCCCTCGTCCTATCACTACACTCCCTGATCAAGAGTCCCCCCCTATCTTTCCTGTAGCCCCTTTAGGTACTGGAAGGGGCTCTAAGGTCTCCCTGGAGCCTTCTCTTCTCCAGGCTGAACAACCCCAACTCTCTCAGCCTGTCCTCATAGCAGAGGTGCTCCAGCCCTCTGAGCATCTTCATGGCCTCCTCTGGACCCGCTCCAACAGGTCCATGTCCTTCCCGTGCTGAGGACTCCAGAGCTGGAGGCAGCACTGCAGGTGGGGTCTCACCAGAGCGGAGCAGAGGGGCAGAATCCCCCCCCTCGCCCTGCTGGCCATGCTGCTGGTGATGCAGCTCAGGATGCAGTTGGCTTTCTGGGCTGCAAGTGCCCATTGCCAATTCATATTCAGTTTTTCATCCACCAGTACCCCCAAGTCACTCTCCGCAGGGCTGCTCTCAATACACTCATCGCCCAGCCGGTATTCATGTTTGGGATTGCCCTGGCCCAGGTGCGGGACCTTTCACTTGACCTTGTTGAACTTCACGATGTCATGGTTTCAGCTGGGATGGAGTTCACTTTCTTACTAGCAGCTGCTATAGTTCTGTGTTCTGGATTTGGGATGAGAAATACTTTTGATAGTGCACTGATGTTTTTGCTTGTTGCCAGGCAGTCAAGGCCTTTTCTGATCCTCATATCACCCCACCAGCGAGTAGGCTGGGGGTGCACAAGAAGTTGGGAGGTGACACATCCAGGGCACCTGACCCCAACTGACCAAAGGGATATTCCGTACCATGTGTTTTCCTGGGGACAGCTGAACACCTCCCTGCCGATGGGAAGCAGTAAATGAATTTCTTGCTTTGCTTTGCTTGCATGTGCAGCTTTTGCTCTATGTATTAAACTGTCTTTACCTCAACCCATATTTTTTTTCTCACTTTTACTCTTTCGATTCTCTCCCCCATCCAAACTGGGGGGAGTGCGCGAGCGGCTGCGTGGTCCTAGCTGCCATCTGGGGTTAAACTCAACACACGATTTCATGAATTTGTCCATCTTCCCCTTTAAAGAACTTCATTCTCTTCTTGCTAACAAGAAACGGTGGGCCCTGAAATCTCTCTATAAAGATTTGGATATGAATCACAGCCGGGCTGAAGGTTGTTCACTCCGGTTTGGTAGAGCTGGCTGTTAAAATCATTGGCAGTTCCCAAAACACCTGTTAAAAAGGTATCCAGCGGTGTCTGTTCCCTGCCACTCTGAGCCTGTTTTGGTGGGAAGGTCCTCCTTCTCCTAGCCTTACCTCCCCAGGCTTGTTTCTGGGAGTCTTGTGCACCTCCTGCTCCCAGTCACGCGTTGCGGGGAATGGACAACAGGTATTCCCTGAAGAGAGAAGACTTCAGGCCTGTTAAGAGAGCACCCATCATCAATATCACCGTCCCTTATCAGGTCTAACTGCTGCATCTGCTTTGTAGACTCAAAACTCCGAGGGGTGGTTGATCTGGTGAACAATACAGGCCAGACTGCATTTAAATTTGGGGTGACTTGATAAAGCCGTATGACCTCTGTTAGTCACACTTGATATAGCAGCTGGCTGAGTGGAAGGAGGTTTCAGTGAAAGGCCCTCATCCTCTGAGACACGGCCTCCACCTGCCAGCAGCGAGAGAGATGAGATCTTAGATAAGCGTGATCCCAGATGGGTACAGCTCTGAACATCCATATTTCTTGCACGGATGCTCATATCACAGATTCCCATGATCTTTACAAGTGCTGAGCACATGTTGATGCCACAGGAGCTCTGCGTGTGAGGTTGGACCCAGAGGTATTTTATCTTACCCTTGCGGCTTTCTAGGTAAGGCAAAGCAAACAAGAGGCCAGCAGAGGTTTCAGCTGTGCAGGGTCTCCTCCTCGTTTCCCTCCCTGCCTGGTTTGCTGTGAGTAGAGCAATAAAATAGAACATTCTCAGCAAATCTGCAGTTATAGGTTGAAGTGGGGCCAGCTTTTACCATGGGCCCACCCAGACGGCAAGCGAGAGATCAGAACTGGAAAAGGACCCTGGAAAAAGCTGCCTGCACATCGATTTTAAATGTTTAAATTTCCTGGGAAAGTGAATTAAATGCCTGGTAATATCCAGTGCTGGAACATATGTGAGCTCTAACCTGAACCCCCAGTTTATTTATAATAATACAAGACTTTGTGTAAGTGGTTGTTACCGGGAGCAGATGTCAAGATTTAGGATGCTGGGACTGGAAAGGGGAAAACGCCGCAGCACTGACTGAGCTGGGGCAGGGTCCCCATCGGGCAGAGGCATCCCAGCTCCTGCAGCAGGGCTGGCCGTGCTGGTCGGGGCCGTGCAGCAGGACAAAGCTGCTGAGGGACGGCATTTGTGCTGATGTAGCTGTGGAAAAAGTGTAGGGGAAAAAAAAAAATATATAAAAAAAGCTCTCCTTTCATCCCCACTCATGTCAGCGCTGAATCTGCCCGGCCTCGGCCCCTGTGCAACGTCTGTGCCATGTCCCGGAGGCAGCAATGTAAGGAAGCAGCAATGAAACGAGACGTTTTTACTGATGTAGCTTACCCTCTGTCAGTTAGAATCAGTCGCAAGGTTGCTTTTTATTTTTTGTGGCAGAGAAATGAGAGTGAACCCCCCGGCTCTTGCGTTTGTCATCCAACAGACACATTAGAGAGCAGAGATGCTCCGAGTAGCACATGGCTCTGGGACTGGTGTGTGAAGAGTCAACTGGAGATCAATACTGAGCTGAAGAGTTGCCCTCTGGATTGTGATTTATCTAAATTCTACTGAAGAAAGATCCTGAGCAAGACTTATTTAATTTTCTGAGCAGAAGAGGAGCAAATATTTTCCATGTAAAGTCTGAAAAGTTCAGACATTATTTGGTTATTGTTTTTTAGCATCACTCACAGGAATGCATCATTTTTAAAAATGAAAAACCGCATATTTTCCTGGATTAAAAACAGGACGGCACCAAAAGAAATGCAAGTTTGTGAAGAAAATACTCTTCAAAACAAACAAACAAACACAAGAGTTGTTTTTCATAAATATCTGAGCAAAACCCAGTTCAGGATCAGTAAGATGCCAAGAGAAACTGGGAGGAGAGACTGAAGCTCCAGGAACCACTTTGATGTCCAGCTGCCATCCGCATCTGTCTGCAGATGACGTTGCAGCCTTTCCCCACCCAGCCCCCTGCGAGGTGGGACATGATGCTGGCGCGAAGCTGGCAGGAGACGTGCTGGGTGGCTGTGAAGCTGCCTTCTGGGCTCTCCATGCCGAGGCAGAAGCAGTTTTCCCCTTGGCACTTCCTTAGACTTACCTCTAGGTAAGGACTAGATTAATTTCTTCCACTGCTGTGATTGACCATGATCTGTTACTGGCAAAAAGGGGTAAACTCTGCCTCCATGCAGTACCCATGTATTGCTGGGGACCCTCCTGGTGGAAGTGCAGGTCCCAGAAAGCTGTGAAGAAGGGAGGGAGGAGCAGATGAAGAAGCAGCTGGGCTCGATTGCACCCCCAGGCAGATCCAGGAGGAAGAGGAGAGGGTGTTCTGCTGCGTGGGGAGCGAAAGGGGAGGGGAAGCTCTGCCACAAATTCCTCATCTGTCTTCTAACCTTGCTCCAGGAGACCTGCTCCATCTTCACTTGCTGGGCTACAGCCGGCTGTCACACTGTTCCTCCCCTTGCTCTCTGGTGACGGGTCCCTCCTTAGCTCTGGGCCACAGCTTAAACATCTGTGTCACAGGGATCCGTGCTAATGGCTTTGGTGTAAGACCCGTGCAACGCAAAGAGCAAGTTTTGGCAGCTTCTCACCACCGTTTTGCAACTGCATCTTCACAAGCCCCATCATTCAGCACTTCTCCTGGCACCGATGCCAGGAGCAATGCCGGCACGGGGCACCCACTGTCAAAACCACAGGGATGTAGCGTCCAGGGAAAGGTAAACACAGACCAGCTGAAAGCCACCCATTCCTCCTCCACAAACCTTGAAAGCGAAGCCAAAGTAGGAAATCAAGGGAAACGAAGAAAAAACAATGCTCTGGCTTCTTGCTAAAGAAAATCCACAGGGTGGCTCCTCTCTTCTTGCTGCCATGGTGTGGTTACATGCTGCACCACAAGCAAACTGGCCGCGATCCAAACAAAGCAGAAAGCACATTTCTGAGCAGAAATCAGAGAGTTTGCAGGTAACAAGCAAGTGGATGTAGCTACAGTAATTTAAGATATTAAGGACTCCAACTGAACGTGCTGCTCATTTACCAGAGGTTATTGCTTCTGCACTAGGGTTGGAGAACGAAGATGCCTAAATCATCTTACAGCGATAAAGAAGATGGAAATGCCAAGGCTGGATGGTGAGCTGGACAGTAAGGCATGGGCGTGTGTTCATTTTTGTTGGAGCAGGCCCAGAGGAGGCCACGAAGATGATCAGAGGGCTGGAGCACCTCTGCTGTGAGGACAGGCTGAGAGAGTTGGGGTTGTTCAGCCTGGAGAAGGGAAGGCTCCGGGGAGACCTTCTAGTAGCCTTCCAGTAACTAAAAGGGCTACAGGAGAGATGGGGAGGGACTCTTGATCAGGGAGTGGAGTGATAGGACGAGGGGTAATGGTTTTAAACTAGAAGAGGGGAGATTTAGATGAGATATGAGGAAGAAATTCTTTACTGTGAGGGTGGTGAGGCACTGGCCCAGGTTGCCCAGAGAAGCTGGGGCTGCCCCATCCCTGGAGGTGTTCAAGGCCAGGCTGGATGGGACCTTGGGCAACGTGGTCTAGTGGGAGGGGTCCCTGCCCATGGCAGGGGCGTTGGAACTAGATGACCTTTAAGGTCCCTTTCAACCCAAACCATTCTATGATTCTATGATTTCTGTTGCCTTTCAGGCCAGCCTGTGCTGCCGGTGGCACTAAAGCAAACACTTGCACCATTGAAAATGTTGGGTTTTTTTAAGTGCCTTCCTTAACCCATGCCAGACTTCCTCCAGTTGTGGCAGGATCAGGCCACAGGTATTTTTAGCCAGCGCTGAAGCAACTGCAGTGTTGCTCAGCTGCAAAACAGATGCGGTTTTCCTGGTTCAGCAGGTCTGTCCTCCGCTCACGGCTTTCGGCTTCTCCATTAAGCCGCAACTTCCTTCTTCGGCTACTGGAGGATGAAATATTCTGTCATCTGGAACTTTTTCCTTTTCTAAGATAGCAGCTTACATGAGAAAAGCCTAAACTGGACAAGATGTTTATATCCTTGGCAAAACTTCTGCTTGAGCAGAAGTGGAGCAGCAGGTTAAAAAATGACAAATGGAGCAGGGTCTAAAAAGTATTTTGCTGAAGTAACCCACTGGTGCCAAGCAGTGTTCAACCAGAGATGGTTTGGGTCTTGCAAACCAGAAAATACTCCACGTTTGAGATTTACCTCCCTTCCACTTCCCACAAGCGCGTGTGCAGTTTTCTTTGTGCGTGCAAGGGGACGGTGCGACCGATGGTAGAGCCAGTCGTGACCCTGAGACAAAAGCATGAGGCTGTGGGCAGGTCGATCCGGATTCTGTTTCCATCCCTGTTACACAGCACCCACTTCTTAGGGTCCGTGTGTGTTTCTCTCTGCAATGCCACGTACAAATGGAAAGCTGAATATCATGGGGAATGCCGGAAATAAAGCAGGACTAAGGGCGCAGGGTGTGTGGGAGTTTTATTACAAGGAACTCCCTCAATGTGCCTTACCCTCCAGGAACAAAAATTGAGTATTTCTTTGCTCAAAGCATCAGCAGCATCACAGATACCCTTCCAAATTACGGTCCATTTGTTTACATTGAGATGAAAATATGAATTTAAAAAAATCCCTTCCTGCAGCACAGGATTCAAATATACATCACACACCGTGAATGTAATTTAAAATTACATGGCACATGTGACTTGATCCAAAATACAAATGCCACATAACACGTCAGGGCTCAGAAAGCAGATCCCTTCATGTTATTTGCAGGCGAGCTGTCCCATGACCTGTCCATCCGGAGAGCAGGAGCCTTTATCGTAGCCCATCCGGAGGTGAACAGGCAGAGGCAGTGGTTTCCTTGGCAGCTCCACCACATGCAAGGGCTGCTGAGGAGCCGGGGATGTCCCTTCGCAGGGTCCCTTCCCTCGCCCTCGGTGGCTGGCGTGGAGAAGGTGCAGGGCGCGAAGCACCGGTCAACGCAGGAGCAAAGTGCTTTGGGGATTGCCTTTCATAAAGCAGATGGTTTGCAGTTCTCCTTCAGTGCGGCTGATACGCAAGCAGATGTTGGGGGATTTATCTGTATTTCTTGAAATGGACAAATGGAGCTGGGATTCTGGAGGGATTTCTGGTATTTCCTACTTCCAGTCAGTCTAAATATACTTGAGGATGACCTTTATCTCGATATCTTAACCCTACCTCTTCAATCCTGATGTGCAAAACAAAGCAAAGAGATTCCTGGAAATGTGAGGTTAAAAAAAAAGGTGCTGGTCCTTCTTTTTTCCATCTCTGGAAAGGGAACATGGTCATTAAGGGGTTTGGCAGTTCAGCCTGGTTATTATTTTATTCCATATAAATCCAGAGCTCTTTCATTGTGCTCAGTGAAGCTTTCCTCACCTCCTGCTTTTTTTTATAGAAAATGTAAATCACTTCATTTTAAATTCCTTTTGGAGCACCACAGATCCCTCGCCATCAAAACCGTCTTACCAGAGAATCTAACGCTCTCAGTTAAAATACCAGTATCCACGAAACAGAGTCAGCAAAACTTGTGACCATTTAAAGCTTTTGCTTTTAATCATAAAAGCTTTTTCCCAGGGCAAATTCCACGGGAGCCATCTGTTGTCGGCATGACCTTTAGGTAGTATCGAACTTTTGGCAGACCTGCTAGATAGAAATCCTCTTCTGGAAGCTCCTCCAAGGAGTTTTCCTCCAACCTTTTGTACCCCACAGATTTTTCCTCTCCAGTACTAGGTCTTCCCCTGTGCTCAGTGGCCACTTTGCCACTACGGACTTGGTCCAGGTACCCGTCTCTCCCTTTGGATTCTCCAGCAGCTCCAAGCTAACAGTTCTTAGAAAAAGACTTAAAAATTGTTTTAAAAAATGGAAATTTTATATTAAAAATATTGCATGCCATACTTCAGGAAAGTCTGTGTGCAAGGATCCAGGTGAACTCGCCTTCTCTGAGTCCGCATGTGGAAGGAGGGATATTGCATCTCCTGTCCTCCTGGAGGGTGGGACTTTTGGCATATTCCTTGTGTCTGTCTGCAAGAGGCTGCACCCAGCGATGGCACATCCCAGCAAACGCTCTTTGCCTGTTCCCTTACAGCCCTACCAATACCTGATACCAGTCTTTTATTTCTTCCTCTTACAATCTCCTTTCTTTTAACTCAAGATGATAAGTACTATATATTAAGGAGGTAAATTGAGGTTCATATAATGTTAAAATTTCTCAAATTGTTCAGTCTTGAGTCTCTATTTTTTTTTATTAGGAGATACAGGGCTTGTATGGGGCCAGTTAGGGCAGGAGAGCTATAAAAAGACGAAATTTAAGGATTTTTAAGTTATCAGCACTTCTGGAAGAGAAAGATAATCCTCATGGCTGAAGGGATATGCTTATCTGTTCTTGAAGCCACTGGTTTCAGCCTCACTCGAAGACTAGATACTGAGTTAACTGGACTTCAGATCAGATCAAGTGCAGTGATCCTCACGCTCGTTTTTCCCATCTGCGTATCACACTCTCTGCAGCTAAACTCTTCCCGATGAGTCAGGTTTGTGTCTGTGTTGGATCTGACCCTGCTTCTGTGCTCTTACAAAACCAGCCTCTAAAGCCAGCGCGTAAGAAACAGAGCATGTGTACGTTCTGCAGAGGGGGTGTGGAGCATGACCCGTATAGCATTAGGTAAAGCCGCTGATATGGGGAGAAGGGAGCTGGATTTGAGGTCTGCCAGTGGTCAGTGGGGACCATGTCTTGGCTCTGCAGCTTTGCCCTGTCTCTTTGGTCAGCTTTCAAAGGCAAAGCCATCGCTCCCACAGCAAAGCTTCCCTTCCAGCTGGTCATTTAGGGTGCTGCTGGAAACCAAATTACAGTAACAAGGAGCTATTTGCACGCAGTTCAAGGATTTGCCAGATGCTCTTACCCAACCGAGTAGAAAAGAACATCATTATCTTCCAAGCTTTGAGTATTGCCTTGCACGTTTGATGGCACTGTGTTTACTACTCAGCGCTGGTTTTATTTGTGAAAGGGGAGCTGCAAACAAAGCTCCAGCTATTGTCTCCGGGAGCGGGGGAGGCTGGATTTCCTGCAGGGAGGAAGCTGGACAGGTGGTGCAAACTTTGTGGAAAGATTTGTTTTGCCAGCTGCGGTGTGGTGGGATACATCCCAAACACCCCGCACCTATGGGATGCTTGTCATGCAGCAAGAATAAAACCCAGAGTCTCTCCGGGCTTGTTTGGACTGGAAAGTGCTTCCTTAGTGCCAAAAAGATTAGTAGGGTATTTCCTGCATCCACCCTGCAGAATGCGGGGTGTCGCAGAGCGGCAGCACATCTCCTCTTAGGGCCAAGAGGAGACAGCGAAAACCACTGAGATGTTACACAGCACCCAGGAGTAATGCTGGAAACTATGAAGATCCAGAGACCGTGTAATATCTGTGGTGTAAGGACTGAGGAGAGCAGAGAGAGACGAGTTTCTATATTTTCTGGTATAAACAGTATAAAAGCACCCACACTCCCCAGCACCAAAGCACGCCCTGAGTGTAGGACCAGGCAGGGATGAAGGTCCCTGGTGCTCTGGGATGAGAGGAGGCAGAACATCTGCCTGAAGGGCTGCTGCCCACAGGGGTCAGCATGGACAGGTTAAACAGGCCTGCAAAAAATTGTTATTTTTTCCCCCAACCTTCTGTCCTATTTCAGTGAGGGGAGTGGGAGAGGACAAGAGTGATGCCAAGAGGTACCTGCAGGTCATCCAACAGCACTGAGGGAGAGGTAAATAAAGAAGCGGTGAACTGAGGTGTTTGTTTTTCCAGCTCAGGCAGTGAAAAACATGTTTTTCCTCAACTGCCTGCTGAAGAAAGGGCTCTCCTTGCTAATGGCTGGAACTGCATGAAGTCTCCTGACCCCAGGCCCTGCCTGGAGCAGAGTAAATGATATGCTCTGTAAAATATCGTCAGGTTTCAACATCAGATTGCGTAAATATGCTTCTGAGGCAGCAGGGTCTTCTCCACGCTAGACTTTGATGATGTGTTTAAAATAGCTCCTACGCTTCAGCAAAAACGGTTTCTTGCTCTCACCGAGGCCCCTCCAATCCGTCTGCTCAGGCTGGCAGAGCCCAACTGCAAGAAGCAACAAGTTGCAGGACCATCTGGCTCCGAAGCACCGGTGCCAGGCAAAGCATGGTCCAACGCAAAGCAGCAAAAACAGGAGCGATCCACCAAGGGTGGTCTGGGGCCACCGTGTTCCAGCAGAGCCCATGCAAACAATCATAGAATTGCCTAGGCTGGAAGGGACCTTTCAGACCATCTAGTCCGACCCTCAACGTAACTCTAACAAAACCCACCACTAAACCATATCTCTAGGCACTACGTCTACCCATCTTTTAAATACCTCCAGGGATGATGCCTCAACCACTTCCCCGGACAGCCTGTACCAATGTTTAATAACCCTTTCAGTGTAAAAATTTTTCCTAATATCCAGTCTAAACCTCCCCTGGCGCAACTTGAGGCTGTTTCCTCTTGTCCTATCGTCTGTTACTTGGGAGAAGAGACAAACCCCCAGCTCTCTACAGCCTCCTTTCAGGTAGTTGTAGAGAGTGATAAGGTCTCCCCGCATCTACACCTGCTTCCTTGGAGAATACCTCAGGGAGGCAGAGGAGAAGGAAAGGTCATGTCATCCAGGGTAGCGTTAGGATATTAAAGCTCAGGATACAAGTAAGAATAACACTCAGTGATGTTGTGATTGTCCCAGGAAAACCAATCTCTATGCCAGGACCCTCAGGCTGAGGAGGGACAAGTCATGTCCCCTGTGAGTTTCTCCAATACTCAGCACTGGTGCAGGAGTAGATTTGGACCCAGTTGCCTTCAGGGAACATCAAGAGGAACAAAATAGGACATTTTTTTGTTTTCAGTGTGAGAAGCACTCACTGTGGCATGTCAAACAGATCACGACTCTGTATGATTTCTATAGGAATACTCCAACACCTGGCAATAAGGTGAACATCCCAGGCCATTGGAAGGGAAGGGCCATGGGTAGGAGCATGGTCCAAGGATTAGAAGAACAGTCTGGGGACCTGGGTTCGGATTTTGGTCTGCCACAGACCCCCTGTATGGACTGAAAGGACAAAATGGGCACACACAGAGGACCATGTGCATTTGTGTCCAAGAGACATCCAAGTTTGGTGCCTCCGAAGCACCCGGACACATACAGAAGGCAGATGGGAAGTGAAGCTCAGCATACCTGAACATCACCACCTTTTCCTTGGGATGTGGAAGGAGAAAGACATGCAAGACTGCAAGGGGTGTAGATTTTACAGTAGGAGCACAGGATGCAGCTAATGCAAAGAAGCTGATGGTGTACAATAAATCCATCCAAGTGTCAATTTATCTGGTGCTTTCTTACATTTCCACTTGGCTTCCTCTCCCACCCCAACCCAGCTCCCCACTCTCTCACTGAATATCTGATTTCCCAGCCAGTAACCCTCACCCCATCCATATCCCCTCTGAATGTGGTCTAGACAGTCTAATTGTGTATAATCCTAGAGCTATAGTCAACACCCCACACTAAGCCCTGCAATTCTCTGCACGCCGGGGATTCCTTTGCGCTCATTTTTGCTGGGCATTCAGAGCACGTCTCATTAAGGAGAACACTGGGGATTAAAAGTTCAGGGTGACGTGAAGATGAAAGCACATCCTTCGCAGTGTGTGATAAACAACACTGCCTCATACTCATTTTTTGCTTATGAAGCGACAAATGTTGAAGGGAGTCACGATGTTTTCTCAGAGCACCTTGTTGTGTCCCTTGCTCTGCTAGGAGTCTTTGCATCTCTTGCTCTCCTGCTGACCGTGCATGCTCTCTTCCCCTACCCAAAAGCAGACATCTGTGCACACTTCGCTGCCTGTAGAAGGGCACAACACTGCCCAAAAGATCTCAGTGGTCTCTCTCCATGCTCTGCCTGCCTGGCAGAGGAAGCCATTGGATCCTTCGGGGATGCAATTCAACATTGTCTTCTCATTTTCTGCTGTAGGAGCTAGAAATCTTCTAAAATTACAACCTCTTTCCGCTTTTGTCTCCTGTCCCTTGCTGATGAGGGGAGTCAGCCTTCAGTAGGGCCCCCATAAGTCCCGCTGGGAGACCCAACCTGAAGAACTGACCTCTCACGTGACACCCCAGCCTCCACCGAATTAAGACAAGGTGCTGCATGAGATTCTGGGACAGGCTGTTGCACGGTGAAGACCTGGCTGGTGTTTTTTGCTTAACACAGGCTATTTTTAATCAGTCTCAAGGGCTTGGCAGCGTGCCAGCTTCAAGTTTGGGAAAGTGTGAAAACGAGCTGGATGAAATCAGGAAGGGAACTTATCTGGCTTTGCAGTAAGAGACGGGGGCCAGATGCCTAGAGGTTACTGGGAAAAGAGGTCTTGAATGACAAGTGTTTATCTTTCATTGCTCCTGAGCATTCTTTGTCAGGAGGGGATGGGTGGGGAAGAACAACATGTTTTTCTATGCTTTGAAGCCTTAGAAAAAGAGAGACATCCTTGCTACGACAAACACACTTGCAAGATATGACAGCCCCATGCAGCGAGGAAGCACTGGAACAAGTGGAAGAGTTCCTTGGCAGATTGTGTTGGGGGGTAATGCTGGCTGGCGGCACCCCAAAGCACGTAAAGGTTGAAGAGGAACATCATGGGAGTCAGGGGGAGAGGGCCGAGAGGGACAGACCTTCCCTCGGGACTGGGCTCTCTGGGGTGCGACAGGGAAGGCGATGGAGTCATTCCATGCTGGTGATGGACCTTTAGGGACCTGTCCATAGGAGGAATGACTCAAACACAGCTCCTCCTGCAGAGGGGACATCCTGGAGGAGATTTATGAAGCAGACACAGGCGGGCAAAGAGGGAACTCTTGGTAGCACTGATCTGCAGTGCGGTGTGATAGGACATACCCATGAAAAAGCCGACTCCTCACGCGGACATGCCCAGCTATTGAAATATTCCTGGTGAGGCCAGGTTTCTTTTTTTTTTTTTCCTTCACTGACTTTTTTTTTTTTTCTTTCTCCTCTTTTTTTTGCCATACCCAAAGTAAACACGCTCTCCGTTCAGACTCCTGCCCTGACACAGCAAGTCGGGCTGGGTTTAATAGCAATCCCTGTTTTCAAAGCTCCATGAGATGAAGTGTGAAGGACTTCCAGCCCTGCTTGCAGGCGGACTCCCGGAGGGGTCAGCAGCTGGTGCACGGAGCAATGCGTTTCCTGCCCTGCAGCAGCGAACGAGAGGTGAACGGAGGAAACAGATGTGGAAATTCCTCCCCCTCCCCAGCCTATCGCTCAAAAGCAGCAAAAAGAAAGCAGATTTGGGCTCTTTCTCAGTGTGGTGGTAACGACTGCTTAGTTTGCTAACGGAAAAGGGCTGCTGATCCTGATAGTGGGGTAATCATGTTGCTACACAAACAAGCAAGAGAGAAGGAAAACAGATTTTGTTTTGTTCTCTTGCTAGTCTTCTGGCTTGCCATTAGTCAGGTGAAACTTTCACAGAGCACCTCGGTGGGTTTCTCAGATGTGGTCAATGGAAAGACTGTTCTCCTGTGCCACTGACTGCCAGTGGCTGGATGTGATGACTGTTATGCGCCTCCCAGCTCTTTACAATGACGGCTAAAAGGCTACGAGTTGGGTTCAGCCACCTGAAGTGAGCAGGAGCAGGTTTTATCTCCAACAGAGGTGAGCGTTCATAACAGTCAGTTTGCACTGTCAACAGCTCAGCTCACTACAAGGGAATAAATACACCGTAACAGAGGCAGCGATGGCTTAAAGCCTGGGTGCATAAACCCTGAAACACTCATTGGGGTTTCCTCTGAAAATGAAGTTTGATGGGGCTAAGCTTTTTTGCATACAAAATTCCTTAAAGACAGGGACTGCATTCTGCACAGCTCTGGGCAGAGGTTTGCTGATGCTCAATAAGCAGTAGCTTGTATGTTATAACTGATGCACATGCTGTTCCTCTCATCCTAAGGTGTAATATCTAGCTGGGGAAAGCCATGATGGAAATTCCCGCAATTATTAGCTATACACTTATATTTAGTCTTGTTTTGTATTGGACCAGGAAGAGAAGTCTGATAAGGGTTTGGGAGAGGGCTTACATTTATCAAAATATTTGATAGAGAATAAAAACTGATTTTCTGAGTGTCATGTTAGAAGGATGGTGGTGAAGATTACAGCTGCTCCTTAAGGGCTAGCCAGGACCCAAGCTCTGCGGTACAGATACAAACTGGGAGACAATCCTAAAGATCCCACTGTCCAATAAAAGGAGAGAGAAATCACCCCATTTTCCTGATGGCAAATTCAGTCAGTCAGAGGCATGCACAAAGTGTAATATTCGTTCATGCAATGCCAACGAGATACACGAGTATCTTCTATCTAAGGGAGCCGGACCCAAAGCCTGGGCCAGCTGTTTTGCACAGCTGGAGGAGTCACTTTTACATAGCCAGGATCCATTTGGCCAAAACTTTGATTGCAGGAAAGCCTTGATGCATATGGAGAGTCCCTTGATTAAATATATGCACACGATCCCCAAATACCTGCGTAGCTCTTACTTTTGGTGAATTTCCCAAAGAAATCCCCGTTAGTTGCTGTCATCTCCCCCAAACACCCAGAAACCCAGAAGGCTCCCAGCTCATCACTGGGGCAGCCGCCTTCCTCTTCTCTTTGCATTCGTGATGGACAGGAGAAGTTTTATAAGCCAAAATGCAAGCACTGGAGCCAACAGAGCTGGGACTGCTGCCTGGCTCAGCCAATCAATCCGATAAATAATTACAAAAATGAAGAAAGCTCTGCTGTAGCTATCAAAACCAGTGGAAATTTTATCTTTGATTTCACAGGAAACTGGATGGGCCCCTTAATCTTCCTTACTTAGGGAGGGGTAGGGGTGGGAAAATACAACTTCTGTTAAGGAAGAAAAAAAAATTATGCAGATAATATGTAGTGTTTTTGTCAAGGCTCTTAATTGTTGTTGCCAAGGAAATGTATCCTCTTGGGTCAGGGATAGTGTAATGACAAAATGCAAATGGCTTGATTCATGTTTATGGAGAGACAGAGCCAAATTCATCCCTGGTGCAACTCGGCCGAAATGCAGAGATGGATTTGGCTCGTTACCTAGCTAATGGTTCTGTATTAACATGTTCTCCCAAGCTATTTCACAAACAACACCTAATTTATTAAATGGGAAAGTTTAGGAAAGGTTTTTTTCATGATTTATTGCTACTTGCCTGCCAGTTACTTGAACAAGGACTCCACCAGTATGTTCTTCTTTGCATTTTTATGTGCTAAAACAAATGCTCTAGCTTTGGGACTTCGAATCTGCCTCAGCAAGCTTTTAAATCAACAGCAGTAATCCCTTCACCCTTGATTATCACTTATTTCTATGTCTTTTTTACAAGACAACATTTCTAAAGTAATCAGCAATTATTAAACTCCCATTTGCAGTATCGCACTGACTGTGCGATACTTGTACTACAAATTTGCAGTATAAATTACCACTGTAGATCATGGCTACGTTTTTAAAGCAAGAGGCTGTAATTAGAATACTCATAAAGCTCTCTTGTGCGCCGTTTCCTCAGTCCCGGCTCATTCGTGTCCTCATCCTACATAATGAAGATCAATGGGAGCTTTGCCGTACGTGTAGGATCACGTACGCTGATCTGGGTCGCAACGATGAAATAAGCTCCAGGTCTTTGGGTCTGCACTGGATCCGCGTTGACTTCAGCGCAGCCTTACGCATGGTTCAGTCCTTGTTTTGTAATTTCTGTGCCCCAATGCCGTACCCGTGCTGGGTGTCTGCACCCAACGCACCTTCCTTTGCTACACAAAGTGGGAAAATCGGGAGCGCTCGGCTTGCCAAGAGTTTGGGAATGCGCAGCCGCTTGGCTTTCAGATCAGGGCAGGCTCACATCCAGCCAAGTTAAAGAAGACTCAGATCTCTTCGTACCTCCCCTTGTGCTTTGGGGATACGGCAGCCCTTCATCCCCTAGCAGACTTTGCAGTAGCTTTTTCCAGCAAAGCAAAGCTGACATCAGTTCCTCCTGCTTTTCCAGCAGAACCGGAGAGAAAAGTTGGGCTTCTCCAAACACAAAATGTGTTTTCGGGGAAAATATATTTTCCAGGAAACTTCTAATGCAAATCTCATTGAAAAATGAGAATGTTTCAAGGTTTGCAATACAAAACTGAAAACAATCTGGTTCTAACCCAACTTTTTTGATTCTTTGGGTTTACAAAAAGTCCCAAAGATGCCTGTAGAGGAAACATCGTTACCAGACTGGATTCTTGCAACTCATGTTGAGTATTGATATGGCAACTGTCGGGGTGGCTAAATCTTTCTCCGACACGCCAAAGAGGAAGCAAGCTAAGGAAGAAGCAAGGGAGGGGAATGAACAGATCATTGATAGTGGAGAGCTTTTAGCTGTGAAATGAACTTGCAGTGCAGTTAGGGGAGAGCCTGAATGCTATCTTTAGGAGCCAGGAAGCAGGGAAGATTAATCTTAATCTTCCAAAAGGTCTTGCTACCCCAGCAGAAAATTATAGACGCTGTTGGAAAGTCGACATTCTTCACTCTAATTGCCACCAAAAATGTCCACAATGTTCCTGTGAAAGTTAAAACTGGAAGCAAAACTAAAAAAATACATAAAATTAATCAACATATACAAAAATATGCTGAAGATTCTCAGAAGGTCAGTGAGGACTTTTACACCTGCTTCATATTTATGTGGAAGATGCCTGAGTGGTACAGAACCTGATGGCAAGTGAAAATCCTGAAAGATGGGTACGATTCCCCACCAGCTCACTACAGGGCATCTTGAATTGCAGCAGAGTTGGTGTTTTACAGAGTTGAAGGAATTGGAATGTCACCCCAATCTTTCTTATGAATCAAAGGCATTTATAACCAAAGCAGGGAATTGTTGCTAACCCGTCCTTCACAGATGTCTGCGGTTATTTTTTGCTCCTATAACCCTAATGTTGTATCTTTTTAACCTGCTGTTTACTGTTATCTGTTGCATAGGAACGCTGGAAAAGCAGAATTAAAATTAATTCAGTTTTAAATAATTTGGGATGCCCTGGAGAGATCTTAAATTAGTGGTTTTGTTTTCAGTTTCAAGAAGCTGTTGCATTTTGTAGACATGTAATACCACATTTAAAAAAAAAAAATAAAAATCCAAGATCAAATTAGGTTGGTCATGGGCAAACTTAACAAAGTTTTTCTATTTCCTGTCAGACACACAGACTGTTTGCCCTGGAATTTGTGCCTTTCGGTCCACATTTAATTTCATTTGCTGCCTGATTTCTATTTATAATGCACAAAGCAATACTATTTGCCAGTTATACTTTAAACAATGCCAGCAATATACTGCAATGTGAGCAGTACGGGAAAGAGGAGAAGACCTTCCTAAATAAGTTATCTGACTAAATTTCTGTCTCATTTGGATGCTCAGGGAACCACAGGAATGAATTAGAAGTATTCAAGCTTTACGGTGGAGCCTGACAATTCTGCGTTAATAAGGGGCTGGGGAATAAAAGTTCTGTTAACCATGTGGTGGTGGGAGGGGGGACCCTTTCAAAAGGGACCTTGTTTCCCTCAGTTTTCGGCATTCTTATGATCTGTGACTTTTCTTAATTCTGCGTACATATTCGAACCAAACTATTGCAAACTGGGTGCAGACCAACCTAAATCACTAAAAGTTATGGGTTTTTTTTCTCCCTTTGCCCCATTGGCATCTCCATCTATTACTGCACCTCTGTGCATGTGCCTTCTCCAGATCTTTTCAGAGCCACCCATCTTCCCTCGCAGAGCTGTTCTCCTCTCCTTTTGCAGTATGTCCCTCTACCTGCTTTCATGCTTCCTCTCACTGTTTGAACATCCAAACCTTTGTTGAGTGCCTCAATGGCTTACACAGGTAAAAGAAAAGTTCCTGGACCGTTGAGCTTATGGCTGAATGTCCATGTCTTCAGGTGATCTCATCTCAAGCGTATCCTTCAAACACATTGATTCTTCCCCCATGGGAGCTCAGCTTTAGGTTTGATGGTCAGCAGTCAGAGATGAACAAAAAATGGGACGGCTGGATCTCTGAACCTCTGAACCTGGTCTGAAGTATATCATTCTGTCAATTAAACTATGCTACAACTGGCACCTAAAAGAAGAGAATCACCTAAAAAACATTGAGGAAATGTAGTGATTGGCAAATGCCAGGTACAAAACAAATGAAAGGAGACAGTTCTTCACTCAATGTTCAGTCGAGCTGTTGGACATTAGGGCTTTCAGCAGTTTACAAGGGTTCGTTAATGGACAAATTAATAAAAATCACAGAAATCACTGAAGGTTACTAAAATACAAAGCCACAATCTTTGGCTCAGCACATGCCATACTTTGTTGAGGACTGGGAAAGCACTGCAGCTTTGCTCTGCTTTTGCATTCCTCCACATACCTTCACTGTTGGCCCTTGCTGGAGGCATAAACCAGAAAACAACCATAATGAGACCAGTCTCATCTTTTTATGACACTTAAATGACAACTAAATATGAACTTCATTAAACAAAAATACTGCATGCTCCACATCCTCAGAAATGGGAGCTTAAACCAGCGGCATCTTACACAGGACGACCGTCCGTCTTTGGCTTTGCTGCTCCCTTAGGTTTACTGTTCAATAAAGTTACAGTAATTCAGAGCAGAGACACTCACAGTCCAAAGCAATTAGCTCTTAGTCAGGAAGTTCCCCCCAATGTCAAGAGCATAAATCTCCCGGCCCACGCAGTGCTTTGCATTCCTGGAGCACATGGGGCCCATTAACACCCCTTCCAGCCCTTAGGAATGGCAATGCCGGAGCAGCTCTGCTCCAGTGTCTTTCAGCTGCTACGTTTGCCCATGGCCCCTTTGGGGATACTTCTGATTTTGTTAGTATAGCCAGACACTATCATGACGGCAGACCCCTTAGAAAAGCCTTTGTGGATCTTCTGCACTGACCCCACACCAATTCCACGTGCGGCAGGAGGGGCTGGTAGCTCTCTTACTTTGCTGGCTTTGAGGACGGTCACGGTGTTGAATTGCTGAGTGGTGCCAGCAAACCCTGTAATTTCACCTCATTATGTTCTAATGAAGCAGCATGAGACAGAGCTTCAATTTAGTGCTGTTCTTTTTCGACGAGGCTGGAGGAGAAATGTCATCTGTCACTGAGCAATGAAGCTCAGAGGACTCAGCAGTGGCTGAGTTAAGATTCATCCTATTCAGATTAGTTCTTTAGTAAGTAAGATGCTCTTACCACAAAAAAATGTCCTTCCAAACTCTTCATTCTTTTCACCAAAGCTTTTCACTACCATATTTGCAAATAGGCCAGGATTAGTCTGCAGCTTCAGTGGGGGAAAGTGCTCTCATACCTGGTCCTGGCCGTGGAGTAGCAATCTTGAGTCTAAGAGAGGACATCTATGATGAAGGACCTGCATCACCAAAACTTTGTGAGAGACATGTCTCACTCCCTGCCTTGGCCTCACCTCCCCACCTCAGCTGTGTTGCAGCAGGGAGAGGGAAGCAGGAGCCCAGCCTACAGCCACAGGCACCTCTTCACATGGCTTCGCTACCAGGTTTCCTTCAACTACAGCTGGCCAGGGCTATTTGTTGGAGGCAAGACCAGCTGGTTTCTTCTCCTGTGATTACAGCCTTCTAGACAGAAGGAAGTGGGTTGTAAAAGATGTGTGCCGTTCTCTCACATGGAGAAATATGCATCTATGTGTCCTCCTTCTGGAAAAAAGCAGATATGGCACACAGCATACCCATGAAGTACCTAGACCCATCTGGACTAACCCTGATTGAATTTCAAGGATATTTATAGTTACTGACAGGTATTTTAAGAAACCAACACTAGCAAAGCTTTGTTTTGCTCCTCCTTGAGAAGGTGGGATGCATGGAGCGGTGCATAATGTGTTTAGGGTTTGAAAAGTTTTATACCATTTTCAGTCTGAAGGGTTTCTTTTGAAGTCAGGTCTCTGGGCTTTGCCTGAAGGTAATATGCTTTTTGGTAATCGCACAAAGTGTGAAGACTATTGGGAGGTTCTCTGCTCAGCGTGAACACCTCCAAATCCCTAAGCCAATGCTTGGAGGGAGGAGATCACCTGGAACCTCAACGCAGTCATTTATGACTTGTCAGAAAGGTTGGGGTGTGCACCGTCTGGGATTTCACCTTGTCTAGATGAAGATCCAGCTGTGACCCTCTGTCTTTTGTAGACGTAATAAGTTCTGTGAGTACTGAGGCAGTCAGACAGACTTCCTAGAGTTGACTCAATGCTTTAGGTGAGACAACTTCAATCAAAGACATTGAGGAGGAATCACTGGTAGCCTCGCAGGCAGGGCATGCACTGGAGGTGTGAGGCCTCAGAATGAATTACTTGTTCTGAATTAGGCAAAGCAAGATTTGACATTGGCACCCTCATCCTAAGTAAATGCTCTGAGTTCTTGCTGATTATCATGTTGCACGGGTTTTCCCAGAAATGCCATCGTTGTTGAAACTGGTGTGAACGTTCCCATAAAAAACCTCAGCTCAGGTAGATCAGTTTTGTTGTCTTTGTTTCTCAGCAAAAAGCTGCCTCACTGGAAAATTCCCAATCTTGTCTAAGCATTATACTTATAATTTGCACCCATGGATACGTAATTGCAGGTGCGTTGTGTTTTCCAGAACTGGGCACAAATGAAGCAGTGCCTGCAGTTTTGCTAAGCCTTCTGAGAGGCACAAATTATACTCATGTATAACTGATGACAGAAAATCACGCCCACAGCCATTTGCAGGTGCAAAAGAAGAAAATAAATTTAAAAAGGATGAAAAAAAAAAGTCAAGGCCCTGTTGCAGAGCAGGGACCCGTGTCTGCCGGGTTCAAATGCATATTCAGAGTGTGAAAGGGCACGGGGGAGCGAAGGGAGAAGGCGTGGTGGGGGGGAAGAGAAGTAGCTTCATCAGTACCATGAAGAATTTAAAGCTGTGTCAGGAAAGCAGGAAAATGGGAAAGCAAACTGAGAAGATAAAACACGGTGTGGAGGGCTGCACGTTGATTAAGGAACTCCTCGCCCTCGATGTCTGCTATGGTCCAAAGAGATGGGCACAAGATCGTCCTATAGCTGAGCCTTTGTGCATGCAGAAATTAAATCAGATTTACTGTCTTTTTGAGTTTCTTTCATTCTACTAATGAAAGTAGCAGAATTCTACTCATTCTGCCACTTTTAATTCATAGCACTCCTGATGTTGGGAAGCCCAGCTCCTGCATGACTAGCAAGGAATCCATGTACTTGTCCAAGCACATGAGCAGGGTTGTGGAATCTGACCTGAACTGTTCACACCAAAATCGAGGTGGGCAAATCTATGATGGTGTCATTCACCCATTCTTCCACACCTGTGCAAGTTTATATGACTCAGACTCATTTTGTTTACAGGTTAGTTATCCTGTGTGAAAGGATATATCAGATCCCTTCTCATCTGCCTTTTCTCCAAACTGAAGAATCCCAACCTTTCCCATCTCTCCTTGTAAGGCAACTGCTCCATGTCCTTGACTTTCTCTGTCCCTTCTCCAGCTCCACCAAATCCTCTGCTGTCTTTGATACATCAAAGCTTTCAGTTCACCGCTGAGATGAATTGTGCTGGTTTTAAGTCCTGCAGAGCCATCTGACTCCCGTGACAGTTACGCTGTGCAAATTATGACAGTCACACAATCCTGGCTGATACAGTTTGGAGACCAAGAATTGTCTCTAACTCTTAACATATTGTGTATCAATTATTCCAATAATGAATAAATGTTTTCTCATTTGTTTGCTTGTTTTAATTTTGCAATCTGTTCATGAACAGTTTGTGAACTTAAATGGTACAAAATCCATGGAAGAAATTATATGCTTGGAGATATTTGCTGAGGTCTATGTTTCCCATGAGTTTCCTGCCCTTGTTTTAGTTAAGTTCTCACTTTAATTTCTTCAGCATCCCTTGTTTTTAATCGCAACCTTGTGAGACTTCCCTGGAAAGATCTTGCTTGTCGGCTCCTAGCAAAGAGATCAGCTTGCGGCTGGGTTTAAGTAGAGTTGATGAGAAAAGCATTTCATTTTTTCAATCTAACTACCCCCTTCTCCTTGTTTCCTTCCACAGTGATCTCTCTAGTTAGCAGATTATTTCCTACAGCAAAACAGAGCCATCAGACCTTTGGTAAGGCTCCAGCTCTGCTAGGAAAGCCGTTGTGCTGATGGACTGAACACTTCCAACTCCACCCTTTTCCTCTCTCCCTTTCTTGCCGTCGCTTTGTCACATTCCCATGATCCCAGGGACCCAAGTGGATTTGCAGACCTAAGTCCTGTATCCTGTAGTCTGACACAGAGCCGTACCAGGGGATTACACTATCCAGTAATTTCTTTAGGTGCTGGTTTATTAAGGAAATTGGGTGGAATGATTGCATCATATATGAAATATGACAACTTTCTAACGTGTATGTGCAATTTATTAATGATGGTTGAGGTGAAAGAAGATAAAGTGACAATATAGATATTTGTGCTCTGAAGGTCTGAACCATCTAAAATGTCAGAAGCACTGAAATTTAGTCTGCTTCTCTAAATCTAAATAGCTCAGGATTGTTTTAATTGGGTTACGTATTTAGTTTAAATGAGCATGGGATGGCTCTAAGCAGTCATTGAATAATAAGATTAACAGAGGAGATGGATTGAAACCAGAACCATTTATCTAACCCTTCCCAGTCAGGGACTTTTGATTACGTCCCAGTCGTTCCCACTTTGGATTTTGCAAACCAAAACTCGTCTGGCATACGTTGGCATATGCAAACAGGGCTTCAGACTTTGTACTCAGACTGGTAAAATCATGTTTGTATGCAAGACGTGGCAGGTCCTAGGAGAGCTGGTGACACGTGGTAAACTTCAGCTTGCTCTCTCTGGTCCCTTGATCTTAAGGTCTGTGAAATGAAATGTGCCATGGGCCAAGATTTTGCCAGCCTTTTTCCGTTCACTTAATTACTAACAAAATGTGTGTCTGGACTCTGGATGCTGTGAGAACAGGACAAGAAGACAGTGGACAAAACCAAAGGGCCATGGCTAACACTACTGAGCTTCCGTCTCCAAAACCCATCCTGTAACACAAACACAAGCAAAAAAAAAAAAAAAAAAAAAAAAAAAAAAAAAACAAACAAAACAAAACATTGATTTTCCATTCTGTGTCGTTCTGGGAAGGGACATATGGAAAAACACCACTCATCGTAGGAGGTGAATGAAATATCCCTCCACTGCCCATTAAATCCAGGGAATAGAGACAATGAGATACACACAGAGGAGGACTTGGTGTTAAAGGCAGCGGATATGCCACTTGTCCAGGGCTCAATGCGTAGGAGGGCCCTGTACGCTGCCCACAAGGAAGAACAACCTGAGAATGACCCACGTTACAGGGTCTGCCCAGGATCACCAGCAGTCTAACATCTAAAGCTGATGTTAGAAGAATTGGTATCTCCAAAAGAAGCTTTTTTCCAGAAATGGGTTTTTAGACTAAATGGAAATATTTGTCAAAAGTTTTAGGAGGGCATGTGGGGTTTTTTTGGTTAATACATGAACAAACCCTGAAAAAATGTCTGATTTTAAACTGAAACAAAATTATTTTCAAGTTTGCATTTAAATATTTCGCAAGAAAAACAGACATTATGTCCAAATAGCTCCTTTTATCAGACCAGAGTTAGCTTGAGTATTGTATGTGCATCAATAAAGACATAAATTTGCAAGTCAGTAAAGCAGGGCAGAGGAGTTTACATAAACTACTGCCAAAAACCCACCCTGTAGCTACGTCCATCCAAGTGGTGCGCTTTCCCCTTGTGATTTCCACAGTACAAGGACATTTAGTCTGAGTAAACATTAAGTGCTTTCTGCAGGGCCGTGATGGTGAGCAAATGCACTGGGAACACTCCACTCCTCTCGTCAGACGAGAGGTTTACTATTTCACTCCTAGGACTCTATTTTTGTAAAGGTTCATTTCTGATGTTTTCTAATCACCCTTTATTTCCACAGGACGCTAAAGAGAATTATTTCACTTCCATGCTTCCAGGAAAAGCTAGCAGGAAGCTTTTTGTTTCCTTTTCTTCCTCTTTTGTGCTTATGGGGATTTATTTAATACAGATGGGAGGCCAGGGCCCCCTGAGGTCTATTTGTACGTAACTCTACAACTGACTTGCATTATAAAAGAATGCAAATGCAACACATACTGACTATATGGGTCATGGTGGCACGCCTAGTTCAGGGAAATATTGAAGTTATCTATCAATACATACATAAGGGAGTCCTCTTCATTGAAGGGTATTTACGGAGTACCTCTGCCTTCGTTAATAGCACAGTGGAAAACAGCTGATCAAAACCAGAATACAACTGGTATAAATTTGAGGGAATTACAAGGAGATCATCCGGATTTAAATCCTTTGATAAAAGGGGCCACAATTTAGCTAGATGAGCACTGTAGCCATGTAAATGAGAACGGAGCTTTTTATTGGACCTGTTTGTTTCCCTAATTGTTTGTAGTGGGGCAGCCCCATTCACCATTCATTAGCATTCATCCTTTCATCTTTGCTTAAGAAATACGCTGTAGCTTTTTTTTGCAGCAAAATCAATGTTTTGATGTATCCTGTTAGAATCCAAAGCAGTATTACAAAGCCAGAACTGCATGAAAGGATACTGGCTACTTAGGAGAGGTTAAATCTCACTTTGACTATGTCATAATTTTGAATAATTTTTTCTAGTAGCCAGGACTTACCTAAATTGCAGACCTAACTAAAAATCTCTTGCTGATTTTGAGGGGGCTTGGGTTAGACCGTATTGCTGAGATCCAGCACCTGTAGAAGTTTGTCTCGATTGGTTGTAGGATCATGTTTCCTGTAAGAAAAATTGTACTAAGTGGTAGTGATTAACATTTACAAAACATATTTCTAACCAGTGGTAGCCCAGTATCCTCTCCCATGAGAAGACTATTGAGCTTTGCAATTTCTTGCCAAAAGATATTGCCAAACTCTTACACGAATTTAAGGGGCAGCTGGACAGGTTCAAGGGAAAAAGATGCATTTCTAGAAATCTTCATCTATTTGTAGAAATTAGTAGAACTCTACATCCAGTTCAAGAAGCTGGGGGTGGCTGGAGGCCGTGTTTGGGGTATCATGTATGTTTTGGCCTTTCCTTGTAGTATTCCCTGGGCATCTGCTTTTGTTCACTGCCAGAGATGGGTCTGGACAGATGTGTAATCTGAACACTGTGGCCACTTTTACAGTCTTTTTATGTCTTTAAACTATGCCCAATCAGAAGGAAGTGCAAGAAAAGAGGTTTCCAAGAGGATCCTACAAGGCCTGTCCAGAGGACAGACAGCGCTTCCTTTGGCTGGCAACACAGGTTGAGGAAGGATGACCTGTGTGTAGTCCCACCATGTCCTCAGGTGGGTTCTCCTCCTTCTATCACCTAACAACCCAATCTATCTAGCCCTCCGTGGGACAAATTAATGATCTAATGAAGAGCACACATAGATGATAGCAGCAATGAGACAGCTTGTTCATTTCCCACTCTGTATTTGGAGCCCAGTGAGTAATCAACTTCCCTTAGAAAAAAAGAAATGCTGTGGAATAAACATAATCTGGGGTTTTAATACACAATTAGAATAAGTCATTAACATTACATTAAGTCAAACTGCCATATAGCCTTGGCTTGGGTTCACAGATTCCATTAATTTAGTTGCTAGATGCATACTTGCCCCTGAATGAAAGAAATCCTTCTGTTTTTTCCTATTTATCCAGATGAAAAGATAAAGCTGTATGCAAAAGTCAACTATCTACTAGTGTTGAAACGTACTTGTTAGATTTGTATAAAGACAACATGTAGCTTAACGCTATCTCCAGTGAAAGGGGAGATTCGAAAGGTGAAGTTCAAGAGACGCCAGGGCTCAGCCAGGACCCACAAAGCTGGATGTTGGTGTTATGGTGTGTGTGGAAGGCCACAGAAAGTGATGGCCGTTGTCTCAATTGCTGGAAATTGCAGCAGGTACTGACCCAACAGGAGCACAAACAGGTTTCTTTATTCACCCTTTATTCATCCTTTATTCAGTACAGTATGATACTTCCATAGCATGAGATATTTTCGTTCACGGAGCTATAAACCAAACTAACTCATCTCCATCAGCACTGATGTGTTGAACTCATGCTGCAATCCAGGACACAATTTATCTGCCTAACGTGCAAAAATGTTAAGATAAGCTTGTTCCTTTTCCATTTGCTCTCTGACATTCATTGATCTCATAAATTAAATGTCTTTTCTATATCTTGTCATGGAGATGAAGCATCTCCTAAGGCTTTCAGTGGTAGACTGAGGAGCCTAAAGCAAGTGACTGACTGACTGACTTACCCACCTGACACCTGAATTGTCACACTTGTGGTTCTTGCAGACAGAAATATTTACAAGTAGTTCTACTGACAGGTGTATGGACATCCAATTTTTAACTCAGTTTTGTGGTTAAATAACAGTCCCTATTAAAAGGAGTGGTGATACATTATTCGGTTGGAAACCACATGGAAATCAGAAGGAGATTGGCCTGGAAATGTTTAGCTTCACTCTTGAGTATTCGCGTTTACCCTTCTTAGGAATAGTTTATCTCATTTCATGTTCACTGGGGAAGACACTTCTTGAATTGTACTCTCCAATAATTGAAGAGACATGCAGGATTAGATCAGGTTTTATAATGAGGGGAGAGCAGCCCTGAGGCAGATGCTCTTAAGCAGAGCTATAATTTACTGGCAACCTTGTCTAAGATATGGTCAGTCAATAAGAAAGCCTCAGAGGACTTCAGGGTAGCCACAGCCTCAATCAACCTGCTGATTTCTTTATAGGGAATGCCAGCTGGTTACTAAACCGCAGGGGGTACACAATAAAAATGAAGAGTTAGGGACAGAATAATGATTTATTTCAAGTGGGAAACCAGGAAGAAAGTTGAAAACCTATTTCTGTAAATGGCTCGTGTTGCTGTCATTACTCTTGGTTATTATTTGTATCAGAATTGGTGACTAGAGACTCAGCTGAGATCATAAGCTGATTAAACTGAAATGGATCTATTGTGCTCACACTGTGCCTTCACTACCCACTGTTGAAGGCTCTGCTACATGAAAATATGTTCCTTGTATTTTCTTTTTTGGTCATACACAATACACCGTCACCCGGCTTTGAAGCCATGGTTGAAAGTGCAGGCTATGGCTCTGCATCTCCCCTGGGATGCCAACTCCTTTACTTTGTCTCTTCAGTTTCTTCCCACAGTTTTCCCCATGTGTCTAGACGACCAAGACAAGCACTCCTGTGATGAATGACTCACTGAGAACGAATCAGAGAGACTTTGAACTTATTTTAGCACAACTTCCCCAGGAAGAATGACCCCAGAAGTCCTAGTAGCACGCAGGGACAGAGATAACGCAGGCAAAATTTCACGGTGCGACTGTCTAAGACCTACCTGAGCCAGACAGAGATGTCACAGGCTGATCATGCACCTGAACCGGTTCTGTGTTGGGTCTCTGTCAACTGCACCACTTCTCTAAGTCATCTGCCATCCTGCGTTTTTTTCTGTTCTTCTAGAAATTTATGGAAAACCAGAGCAGCTTGCCCAATATTAAGGATTTCTAGGTGCTCAGCAACTGTTATGTATGATAAGCAGGGCTAATCTGCCCATGCAAGGGGACTTGGACACACTCAAAACTATTTGGGCATGCAGTGCCTGTATCCACTAGTTTGGCAAAGCTTACACAGAAGGTCTGAGATTTTGAGCTTGCACAAGACTCGCTGCTCTGCACAGCATGACCCGTGTTCATAGGAAATCCCACATAGAAACGTAGGGAACTCAACAATTAGAGATTAAACTTTCTGCTTTTAGATGTCAAATGCCAGCAGGTGTGATGTGGTTTGTTATTTTTTTTTTCTATTTTCACTTTATTTTCAGTTTTGGTGGTCTCTAAGGCTCCCATTAACTTCAGCTAGGGTTGGCAGTTCTTGGAAAATGAAAATCTATAGGTTTTTGTCTCTAAATTAGGCATGCTTACACATTCTGGTGACAGGCATGCTGGAAACGGCATGGCTACTCATTTCTTACAGTTGTTAGGTTTAACCAGCACTTTGAGATCCTGTGATGGGAGACGCTGTAGAGGCTCGATCCATGTGCATGTTCCTTTGCAAGTGTGTATGTGGCCCAACAGAAAGTCTTTGGAGTGCAACCATTACTACATGAAAGACAGAAAAAAATGGCCCTTACAACTTGCATGTATTTTATGGTTCAGACCATGAAGGATATCTGTCTGTCTGTCCTTTTGTGGGGGAAAGAGCACTTTATTATTTGCTTTAGTGGGAAACGATACAAGATTATCTGCTTCAATTGCTGTAAGGCCACCCCAAGCACAGTCTGCTAAAACCCTGTCATCTTTGGTAAATAAACCAGCTTGGAAATGGAAAAATTTGCCCAGCCTGCGCAAGAGTCCAGATGTGTCCTGGCTGGAGGTAGGGACAGACCTCCTCAGAGGCCTTGTCTCACGTTTTTCTGTGTTTCCAGCTATTACAGCTGTATTTTTATAGACTTCTCTGTGTCATCCCTGGGAAGACAGCTGGGCATGTCTTTATAGACCCAGTCCAAGCAAAATTCTCTGTGATCTCCACGGGAGCAGGAACAGTTTCCAAGCCTTCATCAGGCTTTGCTGCTTCATCTCATCTAGGAGGAAGGCAGAAATGGGGGCTCAGTCTAAACTCACTTAAGGGCTGTGGCAATTTTAGCTGTGGCTTTAATTAGCTAAGCATGAGCCCTTCTGTGTCAGACACGACTCTAGAGAAGTCAAATGGGGAGGAATTCTGGTATTTATTATTAATCTCAGCACCTCAAGGCTTTAACCCTATAGCAGATGCCAGTGACATGTTGTTTGAGTCTGTTAAAATGTTCAGCGTTACACTTCTGAGCCCACCTATGACCATATGTCTGAGGATCTGATTTCCCCAGAAAAGTGCCATGGAGTGCTATACACTGGCTGTTTATAATAAAAGGGATGCGTGTGTCCACAGATCCTGTGTCCTTCAGGAACAAACTGATACCTAGGCTTGGAAATCTTGATGCCTGCTTCTCCGTGCTGGGGGCAGTGGTACACTTTATGCTATTAAAATGGTGTAAGATTACTTCAATGACATGAGAAAACAAACACAATCTGTGGCATGTAAGAACTGCGAGATTAGGGGAGAAGGTGGCCAGAAAACCATGCTCTGAGCACAGCAGCTATGATTTTCTGACCTAATCTTGTGGGACCTCTAGATTCTAGAGGTCAATAACCAATTTTGTCTGAAGATGAACCTTGTTTAGTGTCTTCTGTCTGCAGATTTCAAACTGTGTCAGCAAATAAGTCACAGTTGGTTTTGCTGTTCTACTAGACCAGAAACTGAGGTGAAATGACTTATTTCAGGTTGTCCAGACAGCCAGTAGCAGAGACAGCACAAGAAGTTGGCTCTTTAAGTCCTAGTTCAGAAAGTGCAGAACAGCTCTTCAGAGGCCAACCTACAGGCAGGGATAAAATCAGTCTCCAAAAGAGTAATCAAATGAAATTCTGCTGTTGGAAGGTAAATTAAATCCCCCTTTTTTTCCTGCAGCCTGGGGAATGAGCATGTTTTGGATCCGACTGTGCAACATTAATCACAATATGGAATATTTGAGCCAAAGGTCAGACACAGGGGGCCAACTATTAACATATGGGATTTATCTGTCTCCTTCTTCCATAAAGATGCAGCCTGCTGGATAATTAAACTTCTTAGTGCCAGCGTGGAGCGTAGCCTGTTTTTTTTCCACTGCTCTTTGTGATTTGATCCAGAACCATTTCCTTTCACTGTATGCTCAGAAGGGGAGGAAACAAAGGTGGCATCCTGATCTTCATTACTAATACACAGGAAAACTTGGAGGAAATCCCTTTTATACCCCTGGCTTTGTGTAAAGAAAACCCTGCAAACTCAAAAGTCATATTGTTCAGCTCCTATATATATTTATACATCTGTGTGCGCAGCAGATGTTTCTTCAGATACTTAACTGATGTTTCTGCAGAATTACGGTATGGAAAAATCTTCATAGCAACCTGCATTCCAGTTGATTTACTTTTGATTAAATTAAAAATTTAGAAAAAAAGTATTTGAAGTGGATACATTGGAACAAAGAAAACCACAGTCTCCTATGATATAAGTCAGTGCTTCTCCATGTTATGCGGAATAAAAATACTGGTCTACAGGCAGCGCCCATCTCCTGTTTACAAACGGGAGCAGTAAAAACAAGCAGGTAATACCCACTTTGGGTAAAGGAATTTCCGAGGAAGGCATCTAGCTGAAGCTTGTCAGGCCGCTGCCTTGTATAACCAGCAGAAGCACTTCCAGAAGCAATTAATCCAATTCTAACACAGACACCTAAAGTAGGAGGCATGAATCTCCCTCTGGAGGTACCTCCTCTCCCCCAGCCGACATGACCTGCTTAGACGAGACGTCTGCTTTCAGACAGCTAAAATTAAGCAAGGGGAATCCCACAGCAGCTGACTCCATACTCCACTTTGTTTCTGCCACAGTAAAATTACTATTATTATTATTATTATTATTATTATTATTATTATTATTATTATTATTTAAAGTTATATTATGGTAACACTTAAAGGCCAGGTATGGTGCAGTCATGGAGTAAAATGCAAGTCCCTACCCCACAAAGAGGACAACTCAAGTAATTAAAGGATGATTTTGCTTTTAATTCTGCAGTTTGACTGAAATGAAATACAAACATCAACAGGCAATTAAAATACATAATAGTTGATTCATAAGATACCAAAATGCCAAACTACATACTACATACGTCCCATGACACTTACTTACACAATAGAATGACTATATACTTTTGGCCAAAATGTTAATAAAAAAGGGATTTATCTTGTTAAGTATTTCCAGTGCATCATTCTGTCTGAGAGTTGTTCTAAAGTGCAGCCAGTTTATTCATGGTTTGTATTCCAATACCCTGCTTTTCATTTAAAATAAAATGGTCGTGTCTTACATTTATATCTTTCATCTAGAAAGATCCCTGAGGCCTTCTCGAGCGCTTTCTGGAGTGTCGGTACCCACAGTGCTGGAGGAAGGCGGCTTGTCATGAGTAAAATGCAGCTATGGCCAAATTTCTGTCTTGCATGAACCACGCACTGTAATTTTCATGTGGTCAAGAGGCATGAGGCACAACTGATGTGCCTTAAAGAAGGAAGGGGAACACCAGGAACCGGGGTGGCTCACAGATGGGAGACAATACTGACGCCTCATGAGTCCCCCTTCCTCACCTATGGGCTGGAGCTGAGCTGGACTGACTCTCTCCAGCCAGGGGCTTGGGGTACCTTGCAGCTCTGGCACCAAAACCAGGCAACCTGATGACACAGGCTATCTCTTAAACTATTTGTGAGATGTTTGACTCAGAGCTATCATTTGACCACTGTTTTGTATGAAGCACTGAGTAAGGAAGCACTGTGGCCAGCAGGGCAAGGGAGGTGATTCTGCCCCTCTGCTCTGCTCTGGTGAGACCCCACCTGCAGTGGTGTGACCAGCTCTGGAGTCCTCAGCACAGGAAAGACACAGACCTGTTGGAGCGGGTCCAGAGGAGGCCATGAAGGCGATCAGAGGGCTGGGGCACCTCTCCTGTGAGGACAGGCTGAGAGAGTTGGGGTTGTTCAGCCTGGAGAAGAGAAGGCTCCAGGGAGACCTTATGGCAGCCTTCCAGTACCTAAAGGGGGCCTATAGGAAGGATGGGGAGGGACTCTTTATCAGGGAGTGGAGGGATAGGATGAGGGGTAACAATTTTAAACTGAAAGAGGGGAGATTTAGATGAGATATGAGGAAGAAATTCTTTACTGTGAGGGAGGTGAGGCACTGGCCCAGGTTGCCCAGAGAAGCTGTGGCTGCCCCATCCCTGGAGGTGTTCAAGGCCAGGCTGGATGGGGCTTTGAGCAGCCTGGTCTGGTGGGAGGTGTCCGTGCCCAGGGCAGGGGGGTGGAACTATATGGTCTTTAAAGTGCCTTCCAACCCAAACCACTCTATGATTCTATGAAATAGGACTCTAGGATAACAGGTTGATCTCAGACATTGCTGGTCCTCATGTGTTCTTGGTGAGTCCTTTCAACTTTCTGCCTCTCCCAACTCTTCATCTTTCTCGCTTATGTCCAGCAAAGGTTTTTAAGTCTGGATACAACCATGGTAGCTTAGGGGTTACTCAGCATTACAGTCATTTCATGGAGCACAAGCTGGGAGTATGTAGTATGTGTGGGGAAGGACTTTGCTAAATCTGCACCTGGTATGGCCAAAGATACCACATCACCACACACTTAGACTGAATGTAACACTGGAACAAAGTAGCAATCACCATAAAAAGCGCCTGTGCTCCTTTGACAAGCCCTGGCAAGATACCCAGAAATTTTTGGTGGCTTCAGCAAAGTGTTACATTCCATTTAAAGGTGTGGATGTGCAGGATCTGCTGGGGAGACGGTAGATATCGCAGCAAAATAGCTGTCTGAGCTGAGAAAGGGTTGGGAAACACTGATGTAAAGTGTCAGATTTCAGAACAGTGACAACTGCCTGGGCAGTCTCTAAGGAAAAGGAGATAAAAACTTGATCAGGAGTACAAAGTTTCTTCAGAATACAAATGGTTAATGCTTACATACAGAAATGTATGGAGAGGTCTGTAAGGTCAAGAATGCAAAAGATAGGGAAATCTGGCATTCCAGCTGGCCTTGTAGTTCGTTTTCTTTGCTGTTTGCAATTCTGTGGTCATACACCATTTCCCCCTCCCATGCTTCAGATGGAGGGTTGTTCACAGAACAGGGAATTATTCAATATTTATACTCCCTCATCCATCTAGGCACATCATTTTACTGCATTTAATAAAAAAAAAATCAATTTTTATGAGGTTTTTTCCTCCATACAGTATCCATTGGCTCCACATACAGAACAACTATATCTCACAGCACTCCTGTGAAGGAAAAGGCACCTGGGGAATCACAGACTCATAGAATGATTAGAGTTGGAAGGGACCTTAAAGATCATCTAGTTCCACCCCCCTGCCCTGGGCAGGGACACCTCCCACTAGACCAGGCTGCTCAAAGCCCCATCCAGCCTGGCCTTGAACACCTCCAGGGATGGGGTAGCCACAGCTTCTCTGGGCAACCTGGGCCAGTGCCTCACCACCCTCACTGTAAAGAATTTCTTCCTCATATCTCATCTAAATCTCCCCTCTTTCAGTTTAAAATTGTTACCCCTCATCCTATCACTCTACTCCCTGATAAAGAGTCCCTCCCCATCCTTCCTGTAGGCCCCCTTTAGGTACTGGAAGGGGCTCTAAGGTCTCCCTGGAGCCTTCTCTTCTCCAGGCTGAACAACCCCAACTCCCTCAGCCTGTCTTCACAGCAGAAGTGCTCCAGCCCTCTGAGCATCTTTGTGGCCCTCCTCTGAGGCTGCCCATAACCAGGGCTGACACTGAATATGGGTGTCCGACTTGTCACGCCACAAGTAACTTTTTGAGGAGCGTGTAGTATTTTGATAACATTTCATTTATTCCCAGCATAGCTCTGATTGCATATGTTGCTGATCGGCAACAGAACCGAATTGAACCAGAACTGACAGTGGCCACCCATGCTCTGGATGTCATCCACCTGCTGGGTTTCACCTAGGCTGCCTTTTTTTCCTAGTGAAAGAACGGCTGCACACAAAGACCTCAGCAGCCTTTTTTGTACATACCTGCACACAGGATTTCAGCCTTGCCCCACACAAAACATATTTCTCCCTACCCACTTGCTCCCCTTATCATGCTTATTTAGGACAAATTCGGTGGAAACAGCACCATCTACTGAGCACCCAATATCCTTCCTGCAGGGACTTCTTGGGGTTGGGGGTTTTTGGAGGGTCTGTCTCGGCAGCCCAAACGACGTTGAATGCTCAGCTCCTCATGGTACTGAGCTCCTCAAATGCTTCTGAAGCTTTCCATGCCTGGGATGACTCAAGTTGGTTCTGCCGCTTTGCTGTGATCCAAGTCATCTGCTCTGAAGAAACGCAACATAACGTTAGTGATAAATATACAAAAGAAATCGATTCAACCCATGTATGTCCACCAACGTATAAATACACATTGCATCCCCAAAGGTCTTTCTTTTTTGGGGGTTCATTCCCAAAGCCTGTGCACCCCGTGTTGTCTCCCAGGCCCTCTGTCACGTCTCCACCACTACGAGACAGATTTTGGGGCACACGGAGGTATGTTTTGGCTGGCCGGCCCTCATTTCTTGGCTTTTTACTTGGATGGGTCCCCTTGTGGAGTGGGGACCTTAATTCCTACGGAGTGACGGGTGGAAATACCCACAGGGGACATGGCTCCGGGCCAGGGATGTGGAAGAGAAACCATGCGGGGAAAGGTGGTTTCCACGCGCTGGGGGACTCCTCTTCCATGGAGATGGGCGTGGCTCCTGCGGGTGAGCGGGGACGCTCAGGAGGACCAAAGCCCTCGGGCAGGGGTTTGAAATCCGCCCGCGGGTGCCCCACGCGTGTTGTCCTGCCCGGGATGGGCGGCCTGGGCCCGATAGCCGCCCTCCCGCC
>VYZM01008683.1:1112287-1180579 GCA_013398915.1 Dromas ardeola | reverse complement strand
GTTGCGGGCTGGTGGGGCCGGGGGCGTGTGGTGCGTTGGGTAGGAAGAAGAGGTGGAAAAGGAAAACAGAATAAAAAAAAAAAAACCCACATATTTTATTTCACCTATGCCCTGCTCTGTTAAGTGGGAGTTCGGAGCAGCTGAACTTCAGATGTGCAAAGTGTGGCTGTTTCCTTACAGATCTTTAAAAAAAGTAAAAGCCGGGAGCGCCACAAGCCGCCCCGAGGACTCGCGCTGTCTCCCTGTGCATCCATCTATCCATCCATCCATCCATCCATCCCACCGCGGCTCTGACAGAGTTTCCCTGAGGGGCCACGAGAGCCCAAATGTCCAGATTTTCTTAGGCGTTGGGTTGAACGGCAGAGCAGCTGGCCAGGGGAACTGCACGGATACGTGTGTTTTGGGGGTTAGCAAGGGGAAAGGGTGCAGTGCAGGAGCTCTGTGTAACTTCACTACTTTGCTTCTCCTGTTGGATTTTTTTTTTTTTTCATAGCTTAATGAGTTCTGGCATATATCGCTACTGTGCGAATGCCGTGGCTGGCGTTGGAGCGGAGTCTGGTCCTGTAAGTTCAGGGCGATGCTTGTAGCAAACTCGAGAGAGGCAGGAACATGTGAACTTTTTGGGGTTTCGTTGAGAATTTGCAGAGTCAAACAAAATGCTTCTGTGTGAGCATAATGTGGTCGCCGCATATAGTTTGTGGTGGGAGTATTGTTGAATAACTCTGGCAGTGGTCCTGTTCTGTGTTGTGGTACATACATGTATGTGCTAAATGCTGTAGCACCAATGAGGATATTAAACTTTCATTGACTTGGCAGAGAAGTAGGAGCGTGGAAGAACATTGTTAAAAATGGGAATAATTGCTGTGGATCTTGAAGGCAATTTGAGAGGCATGTAAACTGTCTTTAATCTCCCTGTGATATGAACAGGACACTGAGAATCTCGTGCTTTATTGATGGTTGTTTTCCTAGCAATAGATGGACAGACAGCGCATACTGTGAATGTGATAGCTGCTTGCTTATTGTCAGTGTTATTTGCTCAGGGACAATAAACAATTGTTTGCTGGGCTTTATTAAAAAGGGCCACAAATGCCCCGTATCTCCTAAAACAAAGCCTTTATTGTCTTAAAGCAACTGAGGGCCAATTTCATGCTTGGTGTAGTTCCACTGATATCAGTGGAGTTTTGCCAGGGATGATTTTGGCAGGTGAAGTGTCACTTGTGTTTTCCAGAGTCCAAAATGCTCAAGAGTAATGTTGCTATTTTGCCTCCAGCACTTAAGTATTGTTAATTAAAATGGTATGCTGATGCTTACCAAAAGTAAGGGGCAGAGGTGGGAGAATCATCTCATCAGGTCCTCTAAATACTTTGCTGCGTACTTTCTCCTTTCTGCTTCAGAGCTTATATCCTTTAATTTACCCTTTTCTTTCTCTTTCAGTCTTGACATCTTTTTTTTCCTCTCTTCAAAATTAAGAAGTTTCTCTGAACTCCAGCTCACCCTTGAGCATTTTAAAGGTTTTGCGACTAACTGCTGAGCTGCCCTATACCACCCGTGCATGACTAGGTAAGTGAGGACCTGTGTGGCAGCTGCCGTTGGGAGATCTTTCTCGCACATGCGCACGCCTCCTCTTTACAAGCTGATTTGTGTGGTGGCTGTGGCCAGTGCATTTGCTGAAGTGGCAGATTGTTTGACAGAGTCACGCAGTGGAGCAGCCAGGCGTGAGGGAGACTGAGTGAGTAGACAGGGGTGGGGGAGTCACTGGGTTTTTACATAGTGCCAAACTTGCAACATTGACAGAAACAACTGGTTTTGAACATACCCCTTCGTAACATCAGTAAGGACAGGAAAATTGTATAAAAATTGGAGCAGAAGAAAAATTGGGAAAGAAGCAAAACTGCTTGTTTACTAGCTGTGGGAAGAAGAGTGGAACTGTTTAACCAGTAATTGGCTTTAACAGAACTTTGGCTCCATCAAAGTTTCAAAAAATCAGATTTTATTGAATAAAACTATGTTATCTTTGTGTGCAGTTAACAGTATTAAATACACGTGGCCAACTCTAAGGCTGTTGTGGCACTGTGGTAGTTTTAAAAGGGGCAAGTTTCAGTGCTCAGCTTTGCAAAGTCTGCTGAGCCGTTTTTATATCTGACATCTTTGTGCTGTACAGCTTTGGACCTATTTGCATCTCATAAATACACAAAAAGAGTGTGTCAGACACCACTCACAGCTGATACCGTTCTGACCCTTGGAAAAAGTAAACATCAAAGAGCAAGATCTATGAGCTGTCTAACTTTGGAGGCGAAAAAATGTGCTTAGTGCTTCGTCAGTGCAGGGACCTAGACTAAAGTTTATTCTGGTTTGTCCAGACCTGATGCGTTCTTGAGTATCAGTGGAAGTATGGTTTGCAGCTTAACACAGATGCTGCAAAGAGCCTGCAACTCTTCTGTATTTTTGGTTTTGATGTTAAAATTAAACACAAGCCAATGGAAGGATTCAGCTGTGGAAAGGGAATTGGTGACATGCTAACCTGAACATAAAGGTACAAATTTTGATAGGAAAAACACTTTTTAGGAGGAAGATAAATTACCTGGTTAGAACTGCATTTCTCAGTGATACTTCCTCTTTCCACATCGTGCATGTTCTTGTCAGGCATATCTCCGTGCGCGCTTCATTTATATTAATCCTCTCAAAACCACGCTGATGCGGAAAGGTGCTGCATCTTCCCGTGGTGGGGAAGACACCTTCCCTTTGCAGATGGGAGATAAAAGCAGAAGGAGGTAAATGGGTTGTCCATGACTACACAGGAATTGTGCGGTGGTGCAAGTGGTGTAGTGGTGCAAGAGCTTGAACTTGTGTCTCCTGAACTATTGGGCTAGTGTTGAAACGAAAGAACTTCCCCCTGCGTGAAGGAGCAGGAGAAGAGAAGAGGCATGGTATGAAAATCAGTTTGGTTACCTGACTGTGATGCAATTAGTGGTTGACTGCGCTTCCACCAACGTGTATGTTAGTCTTTGTTAGACTGTGAAAATCGTGAGGGTTTTGTAACGGTAAGGCCTTAAAGACAGACATTCAGCATACATAGGAGAGGGGAAAAAACAGTAAGGGGCACTTTCTTCTCCTTTCTACACCTGCCTTTAAATAGTGGGTGCTGTTTTTACACGTGGGTCTCTGGATGGATCTTTGGGGAGGTCCTTCATCTGTCCTGTTGTACAGATGCATGTGAATAGGTGCCAGCAGAAGGGAAAAGAAGACTTTGCGGAGCCAGGAGGGTCGTGGCAAGACCAGGACTTGCCTCTCCGTGAGCCCAGCAGCTGCGTGAGGTGATGTGAGTGCAGATCCCCACCCTGAGAGACCAGGCTTGTGCTACTTTTTAAAGGTGGTTTCTAAAGGGGTGGCTGCTTTTCTGCTATGCACAGACACCCTCTTCTGCTTCAGGGCGTTGGTGTGAAGGGCGGTGTGCATTGCAGAGCAGCAAGGAGCTGCGTGTGGCAGTTCTCTTGTGACAGAAATCTTGTAGGGGTTATATGTGCAGGGAGCACAGGCATCTGCAAGAAAAGGAAGGATGTGGTCAAATAGGACCTTTTCTTCCCCTTTCTATATAACTTGAAAACACCGGAGGATACCTTCTACCTCTGTGTTTCATCACACTGGGAAAACTGAAGTTTGAAGTAACGCTTTCCCTTACACCACTGTGTGTGGTGGTTGACTGTTAAAATTGCAAGTTCTGTCATAGTTTTAACTTTAGTTTCAAAACGTGTTTCAAGCTGGCAGCCTACTTCTTGTGTTTAGGCCAATGCTGTAAGTTTTATGCAATGAAGGGTAGGAAACTCACAGGTGGGAGAGCAGCATTTCCAAGTTGTGTCTATAAAAGAATAACCCACAAAGATTTTGGAGCAGTTGCGTGTGCAGCACTCTGTCCACCGGTCTGTATCACATTTAAAAATAACATTTGAAATCAGTAGTTACTCCAATTTTTTAGCCTGGGTCTGTAACTGAAAGAGCAGGGTTTGTGGTGGCTTGGTGCATTTTGCTTTCTAGTATAGATGTAGCGTGGCATGGAGTTAACTGAATGTTCAGCAGGTCATCAGCTTGCTTGGATGGGGCAAGGATCCTGGTTTCATGATGAGAGCAGGGAGCGTAAATGCAATAACCTTTGCCTTATGTAGCTTTATTTATCCTAGAAGCAAAACTCCTGGATTTGCTTACATTTTTAAAATTTTCTGGCATCGTGAAGCCAAAAGATTGCCTTTTTTGCAAATACATGCTCTTCAAAGAGAGGAATAGTGCAGTCCTTTAGGGACAGTGGTACAAATTCCTTTCTTTTAGATGAGATCAGTTTCTTTATTTTTACATTTATACTGCAATTTCAGGCAGTGTACGTGCCTGCAGGATGAACTGTAAAACCTCTGTTCTGTCCTTTAGCAAATTGCAGCCTCTTACACTTACTGCCCCTCTGTTACGAGCTGCATTAGAGTCCTGTAGAGAACTATCTTTACGATGATGAAGCATGAAGCATGCTCTTGCTATAGTGAGTGCTTTCATGTCCTGGACAGCAACCTTGCTGCTTGTTGTAGTGGGATGGGTCTTATTTTTTCACCTCGTACTCGGGAATTACTCGCTTTCCTGTAAGCTGGAGAGCTAAAACCCACAAATGCTTCTGAAGGAGAAACTGCTTTTGTGATTGACTTTGGTTGAAGGCATCCCCCTGCTTTACTGTTTAGTATACTTTTGGGGGGGGGACGGACGGACAGACGGACGGACGGACCAAGTCTTGAAACTGTTATTCTGTAAAAGGAAACCCGCATTAAGCTGCTCTTGCTTACGTGAATATTTAGAGTTCTCCTGACCCTCTCAGAAGGACGTTCAGTTCACCACGCCTGTGCCCACTGGTGCTAGCTAAGTCACCAGGTCCCATGGCATCTGCTCTGAATGGGAGCCAAACGCTGCCAGTCAAAGGTATTTCTATAGTGATGGCATCCAGTGGGTCTTTCGGTGGGTTGGCGAGAGGAGGATGATGATGGGAAATAATAGAGCGATTCTTTTCCTTCCTTGTCTGTACAGTGAATGGGCATTCATAAGACCACATGTACATACACAGGCTTTTGTTCTGGTGCTAATAATAAAACAGAGTTCACAGCTCTGAGTAGTCAAGACGATGTGACGAGAAGTGGGTCAAGACCATTCGTGTGTGCATAACCGCACCCCTGATCTAGGCCAGTGCCTGTGCTGGATGCTTCTAAACAAGCTGAAAAAGATTTCAGGGGAGCTGGAGTTTATGTTGTCAGATGGATGAAATGCACCTTTAGCTGAGCAGAGCACTTACGGATAGTCTTGAGTCGCTTTGCGTGTTAATATGACTGTTAGAGAGGAAAAGCTTTACTGTTTAGTACCTCTGGAGAGCAAGGAGTGTGGTTTGAGCCAAAGGAAATTTTCTTCTTCCTGGCAGGATGAGCTGCTGAGCAGCCCTTCAAATATGTGCACTGCTCTGCTGTTTCAACCGAAATACGTCTCTGCTACCTCAGTTTCCTCTGAAGCGTCATCAGGGAAAAAAAGGTGACTTGCTGAGTATCCCACTGCGTTGCTGCTATGTCCTTTAGACTTGCTGCAGTAGCTGAGCTCCTCGGTGCCCTTCAAGGAAGAGTGGATGCCTGGGCTCGTCCTGAGATGCAGTTTGGGGCTTGGCTGTTGGTAGAGGAAGAAAGCCAATTTTTATCTGAAGCAGCTATGATTTGGGGGGTTTATTTTTGGAGAGAACAGGGAGGAGTTTGATTGGGTTATGATAGTCTTTGCATTATATTATTATTATTTTTTTTTTTTTTTCATCCTAGAGCTTTCCCAGGTAACTTGTCGTTGAAGATGAGCTATGTGATATAATGCAAGCCGTTATACATGAGTTTAACTCACATAATACCTGGCACATCACTGCTGCCCCCTGAAAAGTCTGGCAGAAATTTGTAGCCAGGTTTGAGTGTCTTAAGAAAATGGAGGAAAGGAAGGGGAAAGAGTTGTAGTGGTTTGGGGATTTTCCTTGGATGGAAGGTGTTTTTTTGATATTTCTAAAAGTAACCCAACTTTTTCTTCCAAGAAGTACCTTTAACGCCATCCTTCTGAGTAACATGCAGCAGAAAACCAGTGTGCTGTGTACTGTAAACAGACTTTGCAGTTTTGCTGGCAGTAGGTTTTGCAAGGTGAAGAAATGACCTTTCACAGGTGGCTGCCAGGGTAAGGGCAAGCAGTAAGCACAGCTTGCCTTGCCGCTCTCCTGCCTTTCTCCTGTATCCTTGGTCGTAGGGAGCTGCACAACAAGGCACCAACTGCTCAGAAATGCTCAGGTGCAGGGAGTCTTGTGTATTCTGGAAGGAAGCCTTGGCTGTGCGTGAGGTTGTCCTGTGCGTGCTATTTGTTAACCACAGATAGCAGCTGTGGGGAGCAGGGTGGCTCTCCAAAGACAGTCTAAGCGTGCCCATTACTCTTCATTTACCTGTTTTTCTTTCAAGTACAAGAAAGCTGAACGAGGCTAAACTTCTTACGCAAAATATGAGAAAACATATTCTTCCTTTTTCAGAAAATACCTTAAAAGCTAGCATTAGAATTCGAGAAATTTAATGTCTCTGAAAAGCAGAAAGCATGCATCTCTTGGGGTGATGCTGTATCCCATTGAAAAGATTTATAAAAATATTTTTCTGAAGTTCCAGCAACTAGAAGGTTGGAGTTTGTTATGAAGACTGTAGTTTGTGAGTGTCTATGCCAGTCAGTCTCAGGTGGAGGATTTAGTTTAAAAGGCTGAAGGATGTGTTCCAGCTGTCATTGTATCAAAACACTCACGCTTTTGGGGAAGCTCAAATCTGAGTTCTTGGGCCTATATTGCTTTCTCTATAGTTAGTTACTGATGAAACTGAGCAAAAAGAGGGAGAGGTTGCAGGCATCAATTCGTGGCGTTATATGGTACATCCTTTTCCTAATTACGTGAAAGTGGCATGCCTTCAGTTTCCTCTATAAGCCCAAGAGTTTACTGAATATGCAATGACTTTGAATTTTTTTGCAATGTATGAGCAGAATAAAATAAACTTCCTTGCTCGAGGATGTGAGAACAAGTTAGCACATCAAGTTAGAAAATGTGTGCCAGCTATTCTTTTATTTTAGAGTGGCCTGAGGGCCCTTCCGTCATAAAACTGTCCTAAAGAGAGAGTCTCTGCCGTGAGGAATTTACAGTTTAAATAGGGAAGAGAGAGTGAGCTAATAGACATTAGTGACACAAGAAGGTAGAGCATGTTACTTTTTTTTGGTGACACCAGCTCAGTGTTTTTGCAAACCTGAAGTAATTTTTTTTTTTTTTCTTGCATCGGAGATCAGTTTTGTAGTGAATGCAGATGCTTTGCTGGAGAGCCAGATTTTTACTGAAACTGCTGGTGTAGAGGTAGCTTTATCTATATAAAGGTGCTTTGTCACTCATGTTTATTGCATTACAGAACAAATTTCAAAACTTTAAGCTGCCCTATAGGGATTTATACACTTTCTAGCTAGTTAAGGTCTACTTTTTCTCTGTAGAAGCACTAAAAACTCAACCTTGTTACCTGTTTCCAGGTAACTAATAGGATTAACAAATCCAAGACAAATGTTGCTTTAGCTAAATGTGTTCCATTTGCCAGCTTCAGCCAAAAATGATTGCAAGGAGGAGAAGCATGGGTCTATATAGTAAATCTAATTTTCACAGAAAACAGGACTTCAAAAAAAGTTACGCCAGTACTTTTTGCTTGAAAATTCCTGTAACTGATGTCACTTTTATTGTGAAATTTTATAGCAGACAACTCTAAAAATGGGTACCAGTTCAAAATGCAGAGTCAGGGATCGGTCTGGTCAGTGATGCTGGTGTAGCTTTTTAAAGGAACTGGGTGAAGAACCTCAAAAGAGGGGACAGTATTTAAATCCTGGGGGACTTGGATGCTATAGCATGTTGGATACCAAAGTAGCTACATTTTCTGCTCAACTTGTAATTCAGGTATCTGTTTGGTCTCTTCCTAATCCACTGCCATGATTTCCTATGGCTAAGCAGTTCTTCCTCTCCTCAAAGCTGTCACGGTGTTGCTGGCGTGGGATGACTACAGACAGTCTCTGCCAGGGGAAGGCTCTCATTTCTGTGGTGCTGAGGCTGTGGTCGGCTTAATCTGTGATGTACTTAGATTTGCACCCAGAAGGATGCCCAGGTTTTATAATGCTATGCTAATTAAGGTCTTGGTGTCTGCCGTACAAAATTCTTAATTGCTGAAGTATCCCCCATATCAGCTTTCAGGAAAACTGTTTTTCGGAGCCTTTTTTTTTCCTTTCTCCCTTAGAATTATGTGAGAGAAAAAAAGACTCTCTAGCTGCTGAAGCACAGTAGTGCTGTCACTTGTTTTACTTTTCTGTAAAGGAAGGCTTTGTTTCAGTGCTTAATTCTTTTGACTGCCATCATCTGGTAGTGTACAGGGGGAGAGCTGCATTTGTAATGCCTGTTCTGTGCACTGAAAAGCAAGAGTTTAATAATGAAATTTAAGGTAGAGGAGTGTGAGATTTCAGAGAGCTTATTCTTTCCAACAGTGACTGAAATTGAATTGATGAAGAGCCCTATCAAATTGGGCATAGCACGCATTGATAAAATGGTGCTTCATTAAATGACTGCTCTAAGGGATCATTTCGACCCCTTCCTCCCGTTTTAGTATTGGATCTTAATCTCTTTATTACAAGTAACATCAGGACTAGTAGAATTAAGTATTAAAGTTTGAGCCAGTGGTGAGTTCATTTATTCTTTTTTTTATCTTTAATGATGATGAAGCCTCAGATGATTTTCTGTTCAGGTTTGATGCTTCACAAGACTTGAGAGTCATCTTTATCTCCAGAATCACGCTTTGGTTTAGGGTATTTTTTCTTTCTAATAGGAAGCTGATTAATTGACTGCTAAAACAGCCACAGATGTAGTTAATTTACTTTCTAAGTGCAGTTGTTTAGAGTGCTATGAAGTTGGGCAAAGACTGGATTTAGAAAACACCAGATTACACGTACCAGTCAACAACACATTGAATATCAAAGATAATTCATTACTGTAAAAACAACGAAAATAAGGAGCTCCCATTCCTACTGGCTATTTTCCCCCAGGAAGGAGACTAGGAAAAATAATTCTGTACTCTAAAATACAACCGTTCAGATTCTTAAGATTAAATGTCTCTGTAATCAGTGTACTGTTTCCTTTTTTTTTTTTTTTTCTTTTTTCCTTTTAAACTGCCATAGTTAAGATGCCATGAAGTCAGCTTAGGGTATCACGGTTTGCTAAATGGGAGGCCTAGAAGCATACTGTAGGAAACTCAGGAAGGAAAGGATATGAAAGCTCAACAAGCCATTTACAAAAATTACAATCATTCCTGTTAACCTGGTTAAACTAGGTAATTTCTGCTTAGAATTTTAGAGACTCGTTGTGTATTTGAAAACCATACTGTGTCAGGATAAACAAATCCTTCCAATATCTATTTAAAGTAGATAAATATTTATTACTGTCTTTTTGCAGATTGAGAAACAAGGCTGAATTGACTTGCCTACAGCAATAACTGATTAGTGTGAGGATAGAATTTGAACTTGGGACTTCGAACCAAAGCAAAACAAACAGGATGAAACATTGCAAACAGAAACATAATGAAAAGATAACATAAACTTTATATTTCAAGCATAAACTCTCAACCCCAATTTAGGAATCATCTTCTCATAAAGCCCTTTAGGCAAGTAGGCAGCCTAAAAAGTTGCTTCTTACTGAAAACAGGATCTGGTTAGACCTTGTTCAGTACCTTACTTGCCAATTTTGTGTGTCTTGCATTACCCCCATTAAACTTGTTGCTTCTGAGAAAATTCCTAAAGACAAACTGGAGTTCAAGTTAAATTTTCAAATAATTGAAGGTCAAATGAGGAGCACCAGGCAAATTACACTTCATCTTGAAAAGCTGCAACAAAACCATGCTAGAGACTTTTCTCCCAGATAGATTATTGGTGTGAGTCACCCGAAGCACTTGTGCTAAATGTGGAAATGTAGCTGACTCAAAGGCAAGTGACTGGCATCATTTTATGGGATGTCACTAACTGCGGTTTCATTAAATTGCAGTTTTTCCTCTGTCCTGGTTAAATGTTAAGTTTCATTACAATTTGGTCTGAACATAGAATAAACATTTCTTTTATGCTTTTGGTAAGTCCTCTGGATCACAAGGGCTGTGACCTTTGTGTTTTTAATGTAAAGGACGATGCACCCTGAAGACCAATGCTCACTTGCTTCTCTAAATTGCACGCAGGAGGGGCGGTAGCACTCACACGGTTACTGCACCACTTGAGTATTTTTGCATTTTGGGAGAACAGTGTGGTCCTATAACAGGGTTTGGGATTCTCCCTGCCCTTTTCTGGACATGCATTTGGAAATAATTTAATTAATTGCAGCACCTCGTGTTTTCAGTCAATGCCTTTGTGTCAGTGATGAAAATTAAGAGATGGGGAGTTTTTAGTGGCATTTCTATATAAGTTTAAGCAACTTCAGACTTTCTTAATGATCATTTTTTGTTTCTAAACATGCTAAGTTAAAAAGCAAAGTAAATGTCTCTTAGTTTTCTGGACTTCTAAATGTCTTCTGCGCTGGATGTTGTTTGAATTGGATTCCTTTGCCTTAACTGTCTTGTTTGCTCTGGTGCTTGTGATTAATTTGAATATGAACCAGCCAGCACTTGACTAACGGGAAACCTAAAGTGAGTGAGTGATAGCGCATGCTGGAGAATCAAAAGGTCCTACAGTGAGCTGTGGCACTCTTTAAAACAATTTAAATATCTTTCTGTAAAGCAATTGTTGAATGAAGAGCAGATGAATGGAAGTTTAAAGGCTTGAATCATTAAAGTTTGGGACATTGAACGCCCAGACTACATTTAAGTGTTATTACTCTGAAGTACTTAATGGAAGGGGAGTAGAAAAGCATTTTTAAAAGGACTTGCCTAGGGTTTATAATTCAGTCTGGCACTTGAAGTTTACGGGGTTTGGCATTGAAGCGGGAGTATCGACATACTATTAAAATATAGGGCGGCCGGCTTAAATGATCAGCTTTTTCGGTTGTCTTCCTCTCAACTCTCAAAACAACTTAGTCTCAACAGTGATTTGTTTTTTTTCTTTTTCTGATGCACATATCTTTTACGTCTCTTTTATGAGATGCTTTAATTTACAGTGCAGTTCCTCTCCCCTTTGCCTCAGTAGTGTTTGTTAAGAATATAAAACTTTTTATCCAGAGCCAGCTGTTTTGAAGCTGAAAACCTAACTTTGTAAGTTAAAGGCCCTGAGCTGAAATCTGGCTAAGGTGGACACGTGTGTGAGCACTAAATAAAAGCGAGCTGCCCTGCAGCTGGTACTCGTGGTGGCACCAGGCTTCCTTTCCTCCCAGCACTGTTCGGACTCCCTTTGTCACTTTTCAGGGTGTAAAGCACAGAGTGAAGCTGTAGGGCTTGATACAAGCATGTACGTGTCTTCCAGAGCCAAATGGCGATATTGGACTGCGACAGACCATTGTGCCTGTGCCTGATTCTGCTTTAAGCACAAACAAAATAAGCAAGAGAAGAAAAGGTGAAATAGACAGTAACTGCAAAGACTTTTGATGATATGACTTGTCCTTAATTGAATAACTGGCCTGGGATTAAACTGGGTTTATTGTCATTGCAGCAGGGTTAGACCTTGTTGCATTATCCCATATAAGACAATTTGTTAAAAGTTAATAATTCTTTTTTTTTTTTTTTCCCTAAAGCGAAAGATTCTTTAGAGTATAGGTGTTAGTTACGTAATTGGTAAATGACAGGAAGTTTGTAAAATGACCAAAAGTGGTTCTTGCAAGAAACTGAAATTTTAATCATGTTTATCACAATGATGGTGTGTTTTTTGCTAATAGAAGAGGTCTTTGTACTTAAAGCTGGAATAGTTTGGGCTTTTGGGGCTTTTTCTGTTTGTTTTGTTTTTTTTTACTTAAATGTGGCACAGAAGCCAGAGGTATCCTACAAGACACCTACTTTCAGAAGGAATGCAGGCAGGTAGGTACATTAGAGTTGACCTTTTCGTCATCATCGTGTTTGATAAATTTTGACCTGATCTCTGGATTGGGGAAGAAAATGGGTTGGACTGCAATATTAGACTGGAAAGAAAATGAGATATTAGGTAACTAAAAAAATGAATAAAATTGTAGTATATCTCTTTGTACCATATGTATTTCTGCTGCAAACTGATGCTGTAAACTTCTAGTTGATCTGCACAAGGTAAGCCTGCATGAATCTTTCCCACCAGCATCACAGGGTTGAACTTTTCGTGCTGCATAACTAAAACCCTGTTGTCATGCAGTTCACATGTAGTCAACGTGGGGATCCTCCAGTTTTGTCTTCCATAAGCCTTGGTTTTGTTTTCCTGACACTTCATTTCCTGTTGATCCAAATTCTTAGAGTTGTTTGTTTGTTGTTAACGTGCTTCCAAGGGCTGTTACTTGTAACTGTTGGCTGGCAGCACTGGAATGAGCCCTGCCAGAGTCTGGACTCCTGGCTGGAGCCTTTCATTACTCGGTCACCAGTTTACATGAAATTTAGGGGAGCATTGTATCTTGGAGGCTTCAAACCTTTTAAAAATTTGGTTGAAATCACCCAAAACTTATGAGGGGGGGTGCGAGTGCACACGTAAATTATCACATAATAAATCTAAGAAGGTAATTTAACTTAAATACCTGACCTGGTCTTATATTTGCTTATTGGTTATGAAGCAGGCTCTCTGGGTTTGTTTTTGCAGCTTAGCTTTTCACCAAGGGCACTCCCTGTGGTGGCTCGTGTAGCCCAGCTCTTGCAGTCTGGTTTTGCTAGAGCTATGCTGATTTAACAAAGATGTGTGCATTAGAATAGCGTCCTGGATTCTTCCTACTTCATGTCAAAAAGGTAGCAACCATGTTGTAAATCATTTAAGGAAGCATGTTGTGCAAGCAAACCACACTGATTTCCTTCAGCTCTATTTAACGGTCATTTGGTGGGTAGCCGACATGGGGAATAGTAGATATGCTTTCATTTTTGTTAACTTTCTGACCAACAAACCACATGAAAACTTTGTAAAGCTGAAGACGGGGAAAAAACCCTATGCATTTTTGTCCCCTTATTTGGTTACAACTATAAAGGCGTAATGTTCATTTATCACTTTCTTCTAGAAGCTTTTTGTAAATGAATGAGCTATTCCTGTAACTCAATGACACGTGTATCGCAAAGTCTTGAAAATTAGAACGGATAGGAAACTCTTGTTATTTCAAATTGTTATGTATTTGTTAACTGGCTTCGGGCCTTGGAGTTAAAAGACTTAACTATTGAATTCAACATAATTCTGGGTTGTATCACAGGAAGATAAAAACTGGTTTTACATGAAGTGGAAACTTAGAGTAGTATGAAACTCAGTAAGCCCACAGTTTATGTGTGTTGGCTGTTGCTTTTGGTTTTCGTGTTTTTTGTTGGTTTTTTGTTTTTTTTTTTTAACAGTCAAAGATCATATCGTAAAGCAGTTTCTTTGTATCAGTGGCCTAACACATCATGTAGGATCAATCTTTGCTTAAATAGGAAATACTTACTAAGGAGAGCTGCTGCAGAGCTGAGCTTGCGTTCAAGCTGTATTATCTCTGCAGGCAAATAACCACATGTTTTATCTGGTGTTTGTCCCAGTGCACAAACATGACCAGCGAGTAACACATGACAAACAAATATAACAAGGGTTGGTACATTTGGCCAACTTGCAGAGTATAAGGATCTCATTATTTTTTCCTACTTCCTACCACTGCTTTTTTTTATTCCAAACTTAACTTTTTAAATACAGCATTCCCCCTTAACAGCCTAGGCAAGGTTCTTTCCCATTTCATCTGCATGTAAGTCTTTCTAGGTGATGGCTATGTAGAATGGTGAATTTGGTTTTTATTTTATTTATTTATTTTAGCAGTAGCTTTTTATTTGGATCTTGGAGGAAGCTACATAGTTATTTTTCTCTTTTGTTGCTGTTGTACATAAAAGGAAAGCTAAGGACCATGTCCTACTGAAAGTAAAAAAATGAAGGATGTCAGAAATGTACTACTTGCCGCTATCAATAAAACTTTAATTAACTAAATGCTCTGTCTGGCCTCTTGCCCATATAATAAATAAAAATCAGAGAGGCTCTCCTAAGGCGTCATTACCTGTTATCAAAAATACTTATGGTTCCATTTACATTTGCATTCCGCAGACAAGCAAAAAAAATAAATTGGCTAGCGGGTCCCTATATGCAAAGAAATCTTGGTTATTCAGGTTCTCTACATTTGTGTATTTGTACTGGTGTCCTAAAAAGTCACCTTTAGGGTCCATATTTAAAATTGCCGTTGTATATACAAAGTATGAAACCCACAGCAGGATTCCTGTTGACTTCGCTTGTAAGGTCTGCCCAGGGTTGTCTCGATTTACCGCAATACATGGGATGCCACCTACAGAGTTCCTTGGAGAGGAAAATTCTTGTTCAGCAAAGCCTGTGCCTTGCCCCCTCCTCTACCTTTAACCTGGTTCCTGTTGATGCAAGGTCTTTCTGCAAGTGCTGCTCAACCCAGTAAGTCAGGATTTAAACCGTCTGAGCGGGTATTGGGCAGCTGGGCTGCCAACACAGATGGTGGCTCGTCTCGCCTTCCCCAGGAGGAATGAACCTCCCTGCTCCAAATCTGTGCCAGGGTTTTGGTAGTTCTCAACTTCTGCTGGAGACCAGTAACAGCCTGCCCACCTCTCCAGAAGGGAATGAACTGGTATCAGTGCTGTCTGCAAGTGGTTGTCCTTTGGGTGCAGTTACAGTGATGAGTGATGAGGAGGGAAGGAACAACTCCAACTGTCTTACTTCACTTTTTGTAAAAAAAAAATCTCCTGTTTTTTATCCCTAATCTTCAGGCTCAGCCAGTAAGGTTTAACTGCAGATCCTAACACTGAGCTGATTACATGCAGATCTGCAGGTGAAATATTAAGTGGTCAGAAGGGAGACTTGCCTGAGATGAAGTGGTGTCTTGTTAGATCCCCATCAGGCAGACCGCACCTTACCGTGTCCTTCCAGAGCCCACCTGTCAGAGCCGGAGTCGCAGGGGTCCCCGGGCACCATCCTGTACTGCACAAGGGGAGAGCGCAGGGGCAGTGTCTGCACTGTGCTTTAAGTGTGGCCCTGACACTGGCATGAGCTGGGACTCCTGTTGGCTGCAGGTTTGGCGTGACTCTCCCCAGGCTATCCTCCTGATGACCCTTTCTGCAAAGGGTCACCCACTTCACCTGCTGCAGGAACCGGTGGGACTGAGCTCAGGTTGCCCTTGCGCAATGTGGGTGCTGGCAGCTGGGGGGTGAACTCCAGGCAGCATTACCCACCACTGAGCCTGGCCTGAGCTTGCTCCATGGTTGGCCTTTTCCCATAAATTGCAGATGCTGTCAGATTTGCCACAGCTAATAGCAGCCTCTCGTGATAGCCGGCAAAAGGTGGGGGAAAGGAATCATCATCCTGAAATCCCGCTCCCTACAGATAGAGAGCCCTTGTGACTGTGAAGTGGGATTCTCTGTTGAGAGCTGGGACTTCCCAGGGCTGCTCCCTGGGGCACAGGTAAATCCACTATTTTCTTTGAGCCCATCTTTTTCCTTTCCTGGTTCACCACTCAAGTTAAATTTCCTTTTAAGTGCTGTTTACGTTTGCAGCTTTAAAAATGTGGGAAAGGCGCTCTCATGGCAGGCTATAATATAGTGCTAGTAATTATTTCAGAGATCGCCTCTGCATTGCCTCTTGCCCTCTCATCTGTCATCGGCTCCCTCCTGTGTTTTGTGAAGTTTTTGCTTCGCTGCTGACTGTGGCACAGCGAAAAGTGAGCTCATATGGAGCTCAAATTACTGTTGAACCAGTTCAGATCTCTTTAATAGAAACCTTCCTTCTCCAAACCCTTTTGCACTCATTTTACTTAAGTCATAAAATGTCTTCTGTTTGAACTTTATGAAAACAACCCAAAACCCTCTTCTGTGTCAGTTACAAAACACTTGGGTTTCTTTCCCTGTTTTTGTTCTGTATTATTTACTTAACTGCTGCTGGAGTAGCATCTTGGGGTAAAAAGACACTGCTTCTCAGCGAAACAATTTAAATTTTTCATAAAGGGAGATGTATAACCAAACTCTTTGTGAAATGAGTTAAACATCCATTCCAGCTCAAGCTTTAAATAGGAAGTGTGGATCACTTCAAAAGCCAGGAAAATTTGGACATGATAGAGTATGGATGCGATAATACTTTTCAGCAGCTGTGGAAATAAAGGAAAATGTCTGACTGGCTCTGGCAAAAGCTTGCATAAATTTATAACTTAGGGTGTATGCATGTGATCTCATGAGACAGAGTGAATTTTTGCAACTGCATGTAACGCTGGGCGGTATGCGAGCATCAGCCCATATTTGCAAAACCCTGTGTAAGTGTCTTTTCAGGTTTTTTTTTTTATTATTATTTTTTCTTGAGTCAGAGATGTGCCAGGATCTATTGTAGACCTTTTAAAGTAAATTCTGTCTCTCCTTTGGTATTCTTGTTTTGCTTTTTGCCTTTCTGTGCTGCTGGCTAATCTGTTACTGATGCTTAAATTTGAAGGTACCTCAGTTGTACAGTCATTCATGTGAAGAAAAAAAAAATAAAATTATATGCTTCTGAGTTTTTTCTCTGAACTCCTTATGTTACCTCTGTTTTTTGAGATGGTGTGATATTGTTTAAGTTATTTTGGCAGGTTGTAAAAAACTTTTTGAAATGGTCAGCCTTGCATTTATGCAGGAAAAGCTTTGGTATCTTCTGCCTCCAGAATTTCAGTGAAATTTCACGATCACTGCAGAATCATTTGAGTGCGGGCTCTCTCCAGTTGCTGTGTTTAACTTCTTTTACAAGGAACTGTATATGTTTAAAAAAAATTAATGAGAAATAATAAGATATTTTAGCCCCACAGACTCAGTTCTCTGTATGCATTCAGTAAATGACTCTTACTGAGATCAGTGGTTTCCTGTATTTTATTAGCGTGGCAGTTTCAGCTGGTCCTGTAATCTCACATTTCTTTTTATAACTATTTTATAAGGAGAAGGACCCAATTAAACCAGTTCAGGTTTCTCTGTTACAGTGCTGTTATCCTTGCTCTCACTGCTACACGCCTGTCTTGGCCAACCGTCTGCCGTGCTTCGCAAGCCTGTCCTCCGTCTCTCCTGCATTTGCGCCAAAACCTCCTACAGTCACTTATGCAGCCATATCTTTTTGACCATCTCTGCCCCCTTTTATTCTGATGTGTACACAAAAGCATACAATCCCATGTTTGCTTTCTAGTTTTTTAGCCAACAGAGGCTGAGATTACAAGGTGGTTCCACTTCTCTGTGCAGGACTGTTCTAGACACTGAAACCTCCCAAGCTTGGAGCTGCATGACCCTCGCATCGCCTGTGCTATCACTGACTCCCGCGCCAGCCCCCCAGAGCAGGGTTGATGTAGGGAGGTGGGAAAAGCGGGTGGCAGCTGCTGCAGGGCGATTAGGAGAGCATCTGCTATCTGATCTAGCAGCCAGGTGGCTTCTGTTGTTGCCAGTAAAGGTGAGGATAGAAGGTAGGCGGGAGAGAGGGGCCACTCTATACCTGCAGCAGCCATCGGCCAAACGCAAGTAGCTGGGCTGTAGCAGGAAGAAAAGGAAGAATTTAGCTCTGAGGGCAGTTTGCCTCTCGAAGAATTGTTTTCCGCTTCTCCAGGGAAGAATAACGCAGGTGAGCAGAGTCTGAAGACTTTCTACCGAACATAAATCTGACATGAATCTGATCCTGCTCTGGGTGCCTGGTATGTGGTAAAGCAGCACCGCTGCGCTCTTCGCTTCTCTGCTTTTTAACTGGTAGCTCAGTGAGGTATGGAAACTTCCACTACGTTTCTGCCTTTGTCTTATTGTACAAGCATCCTGCCAGTGTTGTGGTACAAGAATGAGTCTTGTCCCAGATGAGGTGAGAGGAGTGTACTTTAGATTCTCTACTGGCCATAAAGAATTAAACACTAACCGTAAATTCAAGATTGGCAAAGACCTGTTTCAAGATGGAATGCTCCATGATTTCAGTTTTACCACTTTGAGATCTTCTTCGAGTATCTTATTGAATGTATATGTGGGTGTAGGTCTTTAGGATTGTGTAGATCAAAACATTAATTTAAACTGGATTAGAAATACATAAAAGTAACAGGGGAAACGTACAAGTAAGTTCAAAATAAATGTGTAGATTAGCCATAATGAAATAGTCAGTCTAACTTAACCTCCCCTACCTCCCTGATCTAAGCACCTTATGGCTTCCCCCCCGGCCCCGAACATTTGTGACCTGTTGAAATTTATTGGTGAAGAGATTGGAACCAGGTTTTTTTGAGAAACAAGCAAAATTGACGGTAGTTTTTCCTGTCAGATTCAGAGATATTTTCTTTATTTTTTTTTAAATTTTATTCAGTGAATTCTATAACTAGTTATTTCAATTCAATAAGTAGTTATTCCAAAACTGAAAAAGTGATGAAGAGTCAGGAATATGATTTAGATAGAAAAGGATAACTCTACTAGTTCTAAAATCTGTAATCACGACCAAAAATAATCGAATTGCTAACTTTAGATAATAATTAATTTTATAAATTTGACCTATAAACAAAATGTCTCTTCCGCTTTGTGTCCAGCTTGCTTCAGGTGATTTTATCTAAGTAAATAAAATCAGTTTTGCTTTGATGGTTTTGTGAACTTACTCTGCCTTCACTTATGTCTCTCAATGCAACCTTGATAGGAAAAACAGCTGAAAATGTGCTCGCTTAGAACATTAGAACTGAGTCATTTTCCATGTGTAATAAAGAATTTGAATAAGTGTGTGTTATATGCGACCAATTAGTGGTGTAATTTATCAGCCTCTTCAGCAACCCTTCTACAGAGAATAACTGAAACATAGATAATACTACAGATATTTTTAACAATCAAGATTCCTGCTTAAATAATTTTAGTTTTTAGCATCTTTTCATTTCTAGACTACAAATCAACACCAGTGTTTTCCCCTCTGATGTGTCTTGTTGAACCCTTTTTAGCCAAAGTGAAAAATGGAGGCATGGGATTATTTTGAGCTTGCGTGTACTTTGTTCTTGATGTAAAACATTGAAACCCACGGACTGCAAGCTTTGAATATGTAGAAGTTGCCCCTGGCTATGCAAGAAGATATTTAGATGTGCAGATCACGAAGAACCTTTGTGGTCTTTCAAGGAAGGACTACCTTAGTTAAAAACAAGTTTCAGAATTGGAGCTTGGTATGATTTCTTTCTTAAATCTAACAGATGCCTGGATAAAGTCATAAGAAGGAAGTCTTAAAACTGGTTTGAATTAGATTTCAAAGGTGAGGGTTATGTTGATCATTTAAAATCTTGGATTTCTCACCACCACTGGAGTCAATAAATGGCAATCTAACATGAGGTTCTGGCAAGGTACGGTCTGGTCTGTAACTGACCTTATGCAAGTTAAAACAGATGTGGTTTGGGATCGTATTTAGCATCTGTGGCTGGCGATGGAGTAGTATATGAGAGGAGATGACTTGTTCTCACCTGCACAGGATGGTTGTAGATTCAGCTGATATAGACCCATTATTTATGCATGTTTTGGCCAGTCCTTCAACTGACTTGGAGAATGTAGGTCAGCCACACCAGTGCGGCTCTGGATTCTGAAAAAAGATTGCCCGTCCTATCCCAGTGCCTCTTTCCAGCGCCCTTTGGGCTTTTGGAGTCCCATTTGGAAGGCTTCATTAACAGCCTGCTTCCTGGCTCCCTTCGGCCCAAAAAGACTGCTAGTCATCTGATACTCATTTGCCCAAGGGCAGCCATGCAAAAGTTAGCTAAAGGATGGCACCTCTGAGGGGAGCAGGAGGGCTGTTTCCTTGAGTCTGTGCTTCCCAGTGTCCTCTCCAGCCAGCATCCTGCAGTGCACGTATGGATGGATGCACAGGCAGGAGAGGGACCTGCACACTCTCCTCTTTCGGTCACTCTGAGCCTCTCATGTGCCTTTTTGGCTCACTGGAGGAAACCACACCGTTCTTTGCATGTTTGCTCAGTAAATAAAGGAAATAAGCATCAAGTACATTACATCCTTCCAAAGCTGCAGTAATTTCACCACCACCACCACCACCTTTCCTATTAATCTGCATATTTGATATCAACAAAATCACAGTAGATTAAATACCATTTTCAGTTCCAACTGGATGTGATTGCTCTAATTGTTGCCAGGCGGCATCTGAAGACATTTTTATCTAAATACAAAACCTAACCGATCGAAGAGGGAAGAAGAGGTAGCTAATAAGATTATGAAGTAAAATTATTAACAGACGACATTCTCTATTGTGGAGACTGGGGAAGGAGGAGAGCAATTTATGCAAAAGGAATAAAAGGAGACCTTGGTTTGTAAAATATAAATATTTAAACCAGAAGCAGGAAGAGGAAGGGAGAGAAGTAGGAAGGAACTGGGCTCGCTCCATCTAAGGCTCTTGAGACTGGGACTTGTGTATCCAACTAAGGGTTTTGTTTTGTGTTTTTTTTTCCAGTCATGGTGATTATTGAATATTGATTTTTCTTTTAAAGAAGAAAGAAACCTATGCATGTTTTTATGGGAATAACAGAAAACAGCAACATAGTATTTCTGTACATAGTTTAGACATTGCTTCTCATGTCTCACGTGTATAAGAAAGTACCATTGTAAATGCAAACCAAAGTTTAATTAAGAAGTAGAAACTTCTGATCAAAATCTGATGTATATTTAATAGGTTGGTCACAGGGGGCAAGCTGGAAATTAAATATAGCAATATAAAGCATTTCAAAGGCAAGTGTCTTAGGGTAAATCCAGTGAATCCCTGTGATTTGTCTGCCATGTTAGGTGATTAGAGACACAACAGAGATGTTTATTGTATTAGAGCTATACCCAAAATAGAAAACTTGGGCTGGAAAAAAAGAACTAAAAAATATAAAATATTACTTAAGGCATGGGAGAAGAAGCCTTATTGTGTACTAGAACTTCAAGGACACAGAGGGCTGCTGTCAGGCTACCAGCGCAGGTCAGCTGGCCGTCTTGCTGTTGACTGGTCCTTGTATAAACTTTGTAGTGACAGGATAGAAGAGCAAATGGAGCGGAGGGAGAGGGAGAATCACACATTTATGCAAAAAGCATCATCTTTTAACTGTCAGAAGTTTTAATGTGCTGTTTTCAATGTTGTGTCATGTCAGTACTATAAGCACCTGGTGGTTTAAGAGTTTATAGAGAATCATAGAATCACTCAGGTTGGAGAAGACCCTTGGGATCATCAAGTCCAACCATCAACGCCACTCTACAAAGTTCTCCCCTACACCACATCCCCCAACACCACATCTAAACGACTCTTAAACACGTTCAGGGATGGTGACTCCACCACCTCCCTGGGCAGCCTATTCCAGTGTCTGACCACTCGTTCTGTGAAGAATTTTTTCCTAATGTCCAGTCTAAACCTACCCTGTTGCAGCTTGAAGCCATTCCCTTTTGTTCTATCGCTAATTACCTGTGAGAAGAGACCAGCACCAACCTCTCTACAATGTCCTTTCAAGTAGTTGTAGAGAGTGATGAGGTCTCCCCTCAGCCTCCTCTTCCTCAAACTAAACAGTCCCAGCTCCTTCAATCGCTCTTCATAAGTTTTATTCTCCAGGCCCTTCACCAGCTTCGTTGCCCTCCTCTGCACTCGCTCCAGCACCTCGATATCTCTCTTGTATTGGGGTGCCCAAAACTGGACACAATACTCAAGGTGTGGCCTCACCAGTGCTGAGTACAGGGGGACAATCACCTCCCTACTTCTGCTGGTCACACTATTTCTAATACAAGCCAGGATGCCATTGGCTTTCTTGGCCACCTGGGCACACTGGCTGGCTCATATTCAGCCGCTTGTCAATTAGAACCCCCAGGTCCTTTTCTGCCAGGCAGCTTTCCAGCCACACTTCCCCAAGCCTGTAGCGATGCATGGGGTTGTTGTGGGCCAAGTGCAGGACCCGGCACTTGGCCTTGTTGAAGCTCATGCCGTTAGCATTAGCCCATCGATCCAAGCTATCCAAGTCTCTCTGTAGAGCCTCCCTATCCTCATGCAGATCAACACTCCCGCTTAACTTGGTGTCATCTGCGAACTTACTGATGATGCACTCTGTGTCCTTATCAAGATCATCAATAAAGATGTTAAACAGAAATGGTCCCAACACTGAGCCCTGAGGAACACCACTTGTGACTGGCCGCCAGCTGGATTTAACTCCATTGACCACCACTCCTTGGGACCGTCCATCCAGCCAGTGCTTGATCCAGCAGATCGTATACTCATCCAGGCCATGAGCAGCCAGTTTTTCCATGAGAATTCTATGGGGAACAGTGTCAAATGCTTTTCGAAAGTACAGGTAGACGATATCCACAGCCTTTCCCTCATCCAGTAATTGGGTCATCTTGTCATAGAAGAAGATCAGGTTCGTCAGACAGGACCTACCTTTCATAAACCCATGCTGACTAGGCCTGATCCCCTGGTTGTCCATTATATGGCTTGTAGAAACCTGTGTTCATCTCATCTAGCACTACCTGTCCAGCTGAACTGTCTCTATCTTCCTTTGTGGTCATCGAGAAAGATGTTTTTAGCGTGAAGCTGAGCCAGAGCTGCACCTCCAGAGGGTGGCAGCTCTTCAGCAACTGCAGTGAACTGGAGTGACTGGTCCAGACCAGGTGGGAAGAATTCATGCGTATACCGTCTGCTGTTCAGCGAAGTTCCCAGAATGGCTTTGGATAAAGCGCTCGATTACCGTTTGAGGACACAGAATGCATCTTTTTTATTTTTTTCTTTTGAAGTCCTTTGAAAGGTGGTTAGTAATGCACATGCCTTCTCCTCTGAGAAGTCAAGCATCACTGACAGACAAATAAACGAGGGTTACCAAATGAAAACGTATTTTAATTTGCTTTGTAATTTAAAACAATGGAACACTTCAGCATCTATAGCACCCACCTTCTATTAAATTGCTTCAACATCAAAGGGCTTTCACTGAGGTTAAGTTTTCATTTGTTTCATGTGGTCCACACTTCATTTTGGTTCTTGAATACTGCGTATTGAAAACTGCATGGCTGTTTCCTATGATGACATTTTTGTAAAGGACTTGTGCATATTCGTGCTGTTTCTCACATATGCCCTTCTGTGCAGGCTTTGGGTGGGGGAATGAAGCCATTTAATGCCTAGGTAAAGTTTTTTTTTTTTTTACTTAAGAATAAATCGGTCGTCATTTTAGAAAACATTTGCACAGTGATGGCACCTATTAAGCATAAAATGCCTCTATGATATCTATTGGAAAGAATATCCATGAATAAAAAATGAGCTACTTGAATTGATACTGTTACTTTTTATTCTCTGCTTTCTTAGTCTTGCCTGTTGCTTTTATTCTCTTTATTAGCTTTCCATGATGGTAGAGTTTTCCTTTCAAAAGAGGCGACATGGTCCTGTTATTCTCCATTGCTTTGTTCCATTTGCAGTGCACAGTAATGTGATAGGGAAGTTGGGAGTTATAATTTCAGAGCTGTGCACATGCAGATAGTTTGTCTTTAAAACATCTTTTTTATTTTTTTTTTTTTCTGCTCCACCCCTCTACCCCCTTCCTTCTTTGCTACTGCTTGAGTCTTTTGCCACATCAGCTCTTTCCTTTTACTTCCTTTTATTATTTAATTTTATGGTATGTGGTACATAGTCTGTGAACACAAAGTAAATTGATGGCCTCTAAATCAGAGGCTATTACAGCACATTCCTGATTAGAGGTCTCCTGGCTTTCACTTATACAAATCTTAAATAATCCAGAGCAATTTAGGTGTATGTATAGTTTTAATAATAAAACTTACCCTGTGTTAAATTCCTGGAGATCTTTGTCATTGTAACAGCAGTCCTCATCAGGGTTATTAACTGTTCAGATGTTCACCAAGGGCAAGACTTGTTCATTTCTCTTCAGTGTTCTTTTACTGATTTAATAAAATAGCATCATTATATCTATGTCACATCTGGACTTGTCTCTTATGTGTAGAGGATAGTGGTGATTTACTGTCTTAATTTCAAAATTTCCAAATTTTAGGCCAAGTACAGTGGCCAGTGTTCGTTGCAGCTGATGAACCTTCCCCAGAGGAAGGTTGGTTTGATAACAACAAAGGAATAAAGATGATAATGAGTGTCACTGGTTTGGAGAAATGGGTAGGTGTTAATGCTACACAAAGAATAACTAAGTGTACAATGGCCAGGTAGTGAGAGTAACCCTCCAGCGCTGACTTCTATTCAAACTGATTTTGTTCCCTTTTTCTTTTCGTGACCACAAAACTAGATTCTAATTTAGTGCAGATTTTTATCTTCCCCCTTCCTTGTTAGCCTGGAGATGGTCACAGCTGGTGGTATTAATGAGCCTACGTACTGTACAAAGTCAGGGGAAACTGTAGTTCATTGCCGCTGTGCCCAGCTCCATTTAATGAAGTTTTTTGAGACCATGCAGCAGTAGTGCGTGCATTTTATGATGACGACAGAGCCTGTTAGGCTTTAAAAGCAATTTCTTTCCAGAAGCATGACAGGGTTTTCATGCAGCTTGGTGCTGTGTTTAAGGTTACATCACCAGTTTCAGTATAAAACCTCTGTTTCCAGTAATGGTGCTGTGCAGCAGCCCTGTTACACAGTACTTAGTGGAAAAAGGCTTTGTCAAGATTGAGAGAGGAAAAATTTTCAGACTCTTCTAATGTTATGTTCACTAAAAATATTGGAAGGGAAGAAAGCCTCCATGTGCGTGCTTAAACCGGGCTTAGATGGAGTTCTTGGAACAAGAGACATGTCCTTAATACTGTGGGAACATGGGGAAGGTTCAAGCCAGAGCAGGGTGGTACTTTCCAGTAGGGAAGGACTGTGAAGTTATTGGCATTGATCTACAGTAGTAAATACAAATGTTATCAAGTCTCCTGCAGTGAGTAGGGGGCATGAGGAACTGTAACGTTGTTCTGCTGGAGTTAATTGCCCCAGTGCGCCAGGAGTTGTGCCAGCTGCAGGCTTTGGCTACAGAGCTGTCTCTCTGTATTGTCATTTCTATTAAATGGGATTGCTGATGAAGACCTCTGGCTCTCTTTATTTGGCTTGGTGCTGGAGTGGTGTCTTCTGTTTTGTTGGTAATTGTCTCTAGCTTGGAAGTGAAACTCTTGGATCTCTACTGGTGGCATATTTGTGACTTGTGATAGACTTTTCTGTGACTTTGGACCATGTGCTTCACAAAAATGTAAGAGGAAATTAATGAATCATCTGACCTTACTTTTTAAGGGTCACACTTTCATTTTTACTTTCTTGACTAAAGTTTCATGAATTCCAAGTTAATCTGAGTTGCAGTGACTTTTTAACTGGGTGGAGCACTGTCTTGCCTTTCTTTTTCTTTTCCCAATTTAAAAAATTTTAATTTCCTGGATCTGTGAAATTGTAATTCTAGATGGTGCATAAGATAGTCATTCCTTGCTCATACACTCAGATCTAAACTCAAAATACTTGGAGGCAGTTTGTGCTGTTCAGTTAGTGGAAAAGGAAGCCTTGAGTTAATCAACTCTTAGTAAATGAAATCTTAATGGTTGTATCAACAGACTTCTAGTGCTGGCCTTATGGACTGTTGTAGCAATTCAGCAGCATGCAGTAATACTCACTTCCAAACTGAGAATCTGTTAAAAAACAAGTGCTGTCTTTGCATGACTTCAGTTCTAAATAACCTGTATTAATTTCTGATTTCCTATTTTTAATGTAAATTAAATGAATAGCTGATTTAAAGCTAATAAAGCAAATGATGTGTCAGATTTTCAGAGCGAGAGGGGATCTTCTGGCATTACTGCTAAACAGGCTTATGTCTTATTCAGCCTACAACTGTAGTCTGCCAATCAGACTTTGTTTTTTCACATATTTTCTTAATAGTTTGCACATTTGGGGATTGCTTTTTACCAGAGTCACTGTAAAAAAATCAAATAGAGGTGATTCATCAAGATGTGTTCTGATTATTAACAAAGGCTCTATGTATGTGTGTGTATATATGTATGTATATATGTATCTGTATGTTTATGTATATGTTTTAAAACAGCAAGCTTCAGGCTTTAACCACATGCAGAATGTAATCACATTGTTTTTTCTTGGCCACATTTGTGGCCAAAAAATGGACTTGGCCAAGAAATGGACTATTTATTCTCCTTTTAAGTCCACAAATGGACTTAAAAGGAAAATAAATAGATGGAAGCAAGACAGACACTTGGGAAGCCTAATATTCTCTGCCAGGGCTAGAATTGTCTTTTTCAAGTGGTGGAAAATTCAAGAGTCTTGAGTTTAAGAGTTTAAGAGTCAAGAGTTTAAGTAGGCAGGATTTGAAATTACTCCACATCTAGAAGTGTAATAGATGGTCAAATGCAGAAGGACTGATCTTACAGAGCTCAACTGGGATTTGCATGATCCACCTTCAGTTTCCAGTTCTATCTAAATTCTCATATAGCTTTGGCCAAGTAGCTTGATTTCTATTTATTTTGGTTTTTTAAAATTTTTTTTTAATGTTCCCCATCTTAAGAAATAAGGAAGTTTGATCTCAGCTGTACAGAGTGCCCTGAAAGTAAATTGGGAAGTGTTCAGTGGATGAACACAGACCTCTGCTCCTTACTTTAGCCCTGGGCTAACGTGATAACCAGTCAGGTGGGGAGAAACATCTCCAGAAGGTGACTCAAGATGTATGCGCTTCAGGGCATAAATGAGGAAGTGACTGTGAGTAGCCCAGAAGCTGTGGTGTATTCTCTCTTTCTTTTCTACTGTTACAGCCTCTCTCTGTTCTGGGTGCTTCCTTCCAAGCAGTCGGAGGGTTGCTGACCCAGGTTTGCTCCAGCACTTCATCGGAGTGGGTGCACTGCTCTGCGCTTCAGTTGTTGGCTCTATTTCAGCTGTTTGTTCCTGCAAGTCACTTGTAAGACTGATCTTTTGAGATGAAGCACATCTTTTGTATATATATTTCTGTAGTGCTACCTACAGAAATAGGTACAAATACTATATAAGAATATATTTGTCTATAATAAATAGACAAAGTGTTATAAATTCCATTTTTGAACCCATGGTGTGTGGATGTAGGTTTGTCAGGAGGAACCGTCCTGCAAGCTGACTACCTGCATAAGTGCATGCTCCTAAGTATGCAGTGCAAAGCAATTCAAAAAAGCTCTTAAAACCGGAAAAAACGCTGGTATCTAATGAGAAGTCTTGTGCTGATTTGAACATATATTTGATTTGAATTTATTTAAATAACTGTGAGAACATGTGCTACCAAAGCCACTTTTCTCAAGACCTAATTGCTTTTAAGTCTTGAAAAACTCATCTTGTGCATGCATGTCTACAGTTCTAAACATCTTTAAGATAAATGTAGATTAATGAAGTGTCTTGAGAGTGCTTGCCTATACATGCACTTAACCTAAATGGATGATGAACTGAATATATGAATGCTTCATTACAGGGAGACAGAGGCGAGTCTAAAGTTTTTAATTTGAATGAAGAAACCTAGGACTGACTTTCATATGTGTCCAAATTGTGCTCGCATGGCTCCTTGCTAGGTGTCTGCCATGCTTTTGGAGTCTGATCTCATTCCTCTCTAGCGGGAGCAGATGGGGATTCTTGAACTTGGCCCAAATTCCTAGAAAGTCACTGCACTGACATTTTGTAAAGGTGTGAGAGGGAGTGGGAATTTGGATGGCAGAGGGTGCCATAGCAGAGAATGATACAAGGAAGAAGCAGCAACACTTCACTTTATTCAACACTGCGGCGATGACGAGGAATATAAAATATTTCAGTGTGGTAGAATAAATGCTTCTCTCTCTTGCCATCTAGGTGCCATATCAAACGGATCCTCTTTGCTTGATTTTAACAGCTCCCCCCAATGTAATTAGCTCAGAATTATAATTCTTAATGACACTTTCAAATTGGAACATCCTAATACTTGAGTCTTTCCCTCCTCCCACCCCACTTTGGATTTGTATGGGAATTTTGTTTACCTTGTGGATATTTTGAGGCCTATGGAGAAGATGGGTCTGAGAGCCACATGCAGGTATTTCCGGTTCCTCTCCCCCCTGGCACACACCTGCCTGTTTCCCCGTTGTCTCAGCAGTGCTGCTTCCCTCTCTGGGGGAACCCGAGAGGCTCAAATCCCAAGCAATGTTGAACAAGAATGTGACTTATGCTCTGCTACCTGTTGTTATCTAATGGAACAAGCAGAGATGAATATATGTGTATTATTGTAAATGAAATATGGGGGGAAAATCTGAGATGTTGTATTTAGTAATGATTTTAGATTTTTCCACATGGAAATGTGGTTCTGCCTTTCTTAACAGGCTGTTCTCACTTGGAAACCAGACCGGTGATCCCGTTTGCCCACGGCTTTTCTGATTGCGTTCTTCTGGCTTTACTTTAGGGGTTGGAGATTTTGTGAGCAATCTTACAAGTTTTTATCCCTAATTTAAAACAGTATTTAAGAGAACTGTGTGTGCTTGTGATGGAGTAACTTCTAAACACAGAATTCTCTCGCTTGCCTCAAGACGTTAAATATTCACACCAGGAAAAGTCTGGTAACTTTCCTTAAAAATGCGTGGCTTCAGCCTCAGTGCCAGCAAGATTTTGTGTTAGATAGAAATTGCCGTATTGTATCAGACTACAGTTTTCTCTTAATTTGTTAGATACCTACTTGCATGATGGGCTTTTAAAAGGAAAGCTGAGCACATCTTTTGTTCTAGGTAGCGTCAGTTTAATATCTGGAAAACCTGTGTGTGTGCGTGTAAAATCACACACTAAGCTGAATCATTGCTTTGGAAATTATTTTCGGTTGGTGAACTTCAGTTTTTTGCATTCTCGTTGTTTGGGTTTTTTTTAAGTTTCAATTTATCAGTTATTTTGTTCCACTGTTGCAGCAAAAAATCATATATTGTTATTTTATATATTTTAAGTCTCTTGGACCAGATGAAACTGTAACAGAAGATTGAAACAGGAAAGGGAATTACTGCTGGTGCGTGATTAGATGTATGCTTTTTTTCAGTATCTAGCAAGAAAACTGGCAGATGTGTAGGCTGCAAACCTGGTATCTGTATAATGCAGGCTCATGGAGTTATTATCCATAATACCCAGCTCTGACTAGCATGGACTAGTCTTGTGTGCATCTCGACAGTCTGTGAGTCATTTGCTGCTCTCCTGACTGCAGGGGTTTCTGTCTCTTACTGACTGCTTCCTTTGTCTTTCTTTACGACAAAATAGCCAACACTGAAAATGGTTCGTGTACAACCACCCTGCTGATGCGAACGTGCTGAACCGTGGCCTCAAAAGTTACATGACAGCTTCCAGGCGCCTCTGGCATCAGTACAGGGCTGTGGTTTGCCGTACCGTGTGCCGTATAAACCATGTGCTGTTTTTACCAGGCACTCATTCAGCCCAAAGGCACTCCGGTCCTCTATGAAACACGTTGCCGTTTGGCACTGCTGTCTCAGCAGAGTGGTTTAGCAGTACAGCTAAAAGACACACAAGGAATAGTCCGCCTTTCAAGCTAAATATTCCAGCAGCTGCCTTGGAGCAGCAAGCCTGCCAGTTCCTATAAAACCGGTTCTCTGGATGCAATGGATAGTAGTATCCCTTGCTGTTGCATCTCCTTCCTTGTAAGGAGAAGACCTCAGCTGACATTTCTCATGCTTTTTACCCCTGCTTTCAGGCCTGCACATGTGTTTGTAGTGTGGTTTTCTTTTAAACCGTATGATTCCATTCCTATAGTGAGTCTTAATTTAAATCTTGTCTGACAAAGGCCCTCTTGTCTGTTTTACACGAAGCATATGCTGACATCCACTCAATTCTTTTCATCAAGTATTTGGCAGCGTAATTATGTATGAAGAGTCGTTCAGACCATGCTGACTTATACCTGCTGAAAGATCTGGCCCACAGTGTGTATTTCTCTCTGGGTTTTGATTTACGTAGTATTTGGAAGATACATGCAAATATTGGGGGGGGGGGGGGGTGAGGAAATAACCATCACTATTCAAAATTTGCAATTGTTTCTTTATTTCACTCTTAACTGTCAGGGTTATATTTACTTTGCTATATGAAAATAAAAACAGTAATCTGCACTTGCTGATACACAGATTGTGTAAAGGGTTTAGAAAGGTATGAAAAAAATCTCATGTGCTAAATGAAACTTTAGGTTTTTGGCAGCTGCGAGGTTAATGGTTCGCCACTGAAAGCTTTATAATTACTTTCCCTCTTGGAGGCACTGGGCCTCAAGGGATCGCTCGAATAAAGGAGACTCCTTGGATCCTGCCTATCTTGTTACCTTGTTCAATGGCAAGTCAGGAGCTAGTAAGAGATCACCTGGTACTTTTTTAGCCTCTTGTTGAACATACATTTCAGTAGCAGCTGGTGAGGTGTTAGACTTTCCTAAGTCTGCCCTGGAAATCCCTGGGGTGGCTGGACACGGGCATTTTGTCCAAGATCAGGTAATGGGCAAGTTAACAGTTGTGCAGTTCTTGCACCCCCACTCCTGTATATGCTGTATGGGATTCAGCTTAAACGGGTTTATATACAGATGTCTCGGATCCCTCACTGTGTCACACGCTTTTTGTGAGACACTTTTGCAATAGGCATTACTGTCTATCTGTCTTGCCGCCTTGCGAGGAAATGAAATTCATGCCATCTTTCACAGTGAATACACCTTGAGAGTTTATCTGATCAGTGACCTGGTTTATTGTTGCCTGAGCTTCACACATCTGCAAGACTTGGATTTTTTTTCTCCCTGTTAACACAGATGCAGAACAGGCGGATGTTTTTATGAAACGGATGTGACATCTGAGTAAATGGTTTAGAGGTGAGGCTGAATCACTAAAGTTTTGGTACTCCGTGTCCAACTTTGCTCTGGTTGCAGTCTGTATTTCACAGCTAGCGGGTGACTGAGTGACAGTCAGCTCTGGGAATTGAAACTGGGGTGGCCCTCTGACTTCTGAGGTGGTAAGCCAACATACTCTGGATGCGATACAACCACTTCTAGAGGTAAAGATACAGAAGCCACAGTTACAGAAGAGCTCAGCATTATTCCAGTTTCTACATCCTTTTTTCCGCTGTTTGAACTTTTGAAGGAAGAAGTGGCTGATGCATCAAGTGAACAAACGCGATAAGCAGGGACAAACTTCCAAGTCAAATTAAAGGCAAGACTTCTGTAACCAACATGAAGAAACGTTGCCGTTTCCCACTTTCATCCACTGGGGCAGATCTGGCTCTTGCAGCAACTGGCTGCTCCTTGCCGAAGTGGAGCAGTTGTTTTTATTGCAGCTGCCAACATGAGACCAGTTGGGTCTTCGGGAGGGCATGAACTGGTGCAAGACGCCTCCTGCTTAACTGGGACAACTGGGCTTGTTGCCTCTCGGAAAATAAGGGTGAGTGTGTTGGAGGAGAGCAGAAAAGTCCCATGCATGGGGCAGCTGTGAGAATTCGAGCCCCGGGATGGAAAGCTGCCAGCGCGGCTCCCTGACCACAACGGGTACAACATCTCTAACGTGTGTCACGGGGAGACATTTGTCACTCGGAAGGAACACAGAAAGGAACAGAGCCGCTACAGATGCTCCTTGTTCTTGGTTATTATGTGATTGACTGAGGATTTTTAACCCCGAGGACCAAATTGTTCAATTTCAGTTTTTTGTTTTATGGCTTCTAAGACAACGCTTTGCAGGTCTCCGTGTCATTAATGCCTTTATTCAGAGTGATGATCCAAGCAGGAGGACTAATAATAAAATCTAACATTGTAGCTTTTGATTTGAGAACCTCATGAAGAATGGTGTCAAATTAAAATACTTAGTGTTTTGTGTGTTTCTTTGTAGTCTGAACTCTTTTTGTGACAAGCGACATTAATTTTCATACAATTCTGGAAGAAAGAAATCGGATATCTATTTCTAATTGCTACTGGTTAGGAATGTGATATGTGTGTAATGCAGGATAGATTGATTAGACTCATTATGACATGAAATGAAAATGTCAGACCACAAAAATAAGCAATAGAGTTGTTGCATTTTTTATTACACTTTTGCCTTGGGTTTTGCATAATTGAAAAAGGATCATACACACAAAAAATAACCTTGCCCTGAAAAACAGAACATCAGAGATGAAAAAAGCCTTCTCAATTATTGGAATAAACTGAGTCTCAGGAGACTGAGGAGTAAGATTTGTCTGAATAATTGCATGCAAAGAAATATATGGGGCAAAAATAGAAGAAATATGTATTCTGGGTTAGAATCTCAATGAGGAGGCTGGGTTGCCTTTCTTCACAAGCACAAGATTGTTTTCAGGACTGTGGCAGAAGTGATGGAAACATTTCCAAACGGATCCCAGTGATGCCATGCCTGGAAGATATGGAAGGAAAAAATTGTTTTATTAGTGCATTATTTTCTTTATATAAGCTGCAGCACCTTGTTACAAGAACTGATGCCTTGCTTTAATAATGTAAAACTTTTCTAAGACTAGGATCTGATGTCCAGACCCTTCTCCCTTTACCTTACCACAGAAGCACCATCAGTAGCACTGTTAGTTCTGAATCCTGGTGCTGGTAAGAACCATCCAAGTACGATTTTTGCAAAATGGCATATTTAATGACTTTTCCTGCCAGCCTCCCTTTTTCTCCCCACCAGACTCCATCTCTGGATTTGTGCCCTGGGGTGTTTGGGAGGCAGGGGCGCCGGGAGCGCTCTGCTCCGTGGGACTCTCTACTGAGCCTGTGACTTTCTGGTGGGAAAACAGAAGGGGAGGAGAAGTACGTGCTGCTGTGCCATTGCAAGGGTACTTTTTCACAAGCTTGTAAAAGCTGGGGGATGGAAAACAGGCTTGGTCAGAGCAATGCTGGAGAGAATAGTGGGAACAGAGTTGCCTCTTCTGTATGGCAGCGGGAGGGCACGTACACCCCCTGCCTCTCAGTGCCTCTCAGGGAGAGGATGGCCTCTATGAGAGCATTGCAGATTTTCTCATGACCTCTGTGGTCTCCTCCAGATGTGCTAAAAATATCTCCTGCAATGGAGATCTGTTGAACAGATTTTTTATTTCTGCTTTGTGTGACTCTTGCGCTAAAATAATCATTAATCCTACCTGTTTATATCTTCTGCTGTCCCCATGTTAGCAAAGGCTCACCTCTGTATTCATATAAGAACTAGCCAGCCGGTTTGATGTTCTCTGTATTTATTAGCATTACAGGCCAACACCTTGAAACGAGATGAACAACTGGGTTTAAATCACATCTTCTTTTGGACTGAGATCAAGAATGAAAGATTTTGGCTCAAAAACTCTGAGAAAGCAGGAGATGTCAGGGGTGCGTAGATGTGCTACAGCTTGCCCTGGGGCAGGGAAGGGATGAACGGCCTCTTGAAGTTCCTTCCAGCCCAGTTTTCTCTGATTCTGCAAAAATGTGATTACGGTGGTTGTTAGCTGTGCAAATTGGTGGAGATAAATTGCTTTCAGCAAGTTTTCTGTGTTTTATGGCTGTTTTCATCATTTTACTTGATGCACTCTTTTGTGGGAGAAGTGTTACGGGTGCATTCAGGGAGGTCTCCAGCATCACGTTACTGCCTATGAAGGTTAACCGAGGCCATTGCTCTTGCCAGCACTTCTGCATAAGCGACTCTGTGGTAAACTGTAATATTAATATTGTGCACATTCCCTGAGTGAGTCAGATAAGCTGTGGAAGATTAATTGATTTTAGTAGACTGGCTCCAGCTCATGCCAGCTGAGAGTTTAACCTGATGCTATTTATAGTAGTATTTCATCTGATTGTGTAATCTCAATGTAAAAATTTGAAATCTCTTGAATGCACGGGTCTGATTCTCCAAGTACACCTGTAGTTTCTGAGCTTCTCAATTCTTGATACCCAAATGAGCTGCATATAAAGTGGCCTTTATTTAAAACTGCAGATATGTAGGTATTTTTTTAAAAACAAAACAAAACAACCCACAATCCCTCCCCAGCCCCAAAAAAACGTTGAAAACAAAAAAAAAGAAACAATAACAAAACTGCCCCCTGCAAATCCAGACTGTAAGAATATCAGGTTGATTACCTGGAAACAGAGTATTCTAAAACACTATCTTCAAATTTTCTACCTATTTAATAGTGGGAACTATCTGTTCCAATATATTTTTAAACAAGTGCTCTGGGAACACCAGTGAAAATGTTTCAAGTATTTCCACACAGACCTATTTTGGTAGAATTTATTCTGAAACTCATCTTTGTTGAAAAACATCTCTGGGCCAGATCAATCCCTGGAGTAATTTCCCTTGATTTTTAATAGCATTGCAGGAAGGGTGAATTTGGCTTGTGTTTTAATTTATAACACAGGAGATATGTACAGCTACAGCACATCTTTGCCCAGGGTATGGTACACAAGGGGGAAACATGCATGATTCTATCAGTACTTTGTTAATTTAATTATAACAACAGATGCAGCATTTAACCTATTTGACTTTGTTATTGAGTTATTAAATCCTGCTCAAAGAATATTTTTATTTTCCCTAGCTATTGCACTGAGTGAAAAGCCTCACAGCTTCTTGAAACGTTAAGCAGCTTTGCAACTTCCTCTCTCTCTCCATCAATAACCTAATATTTTTGCTGGTAGCTCTTTGTTTTGAAACTGGGAGATGTAAATCTGTCTTCCTTTCTGCTTGTACCAACACCTATTTCCTCCTGTGTTCGCAGAAAGAAAAATATCACAACAGATACCTTCTTCCTCTTTTCCTCTTTTTTTTAATTTATTTTCTTCCCTCTCCTCCTCCCTTTTTAGGTTAGAACATGCTCAAAGTTAATTTAAAAACAGAGCTCTCTTGGAGATGCAGTTTAGGCACATTTATGTTCAGTGGCATTTAGTGTGTGTTCAAGAAAGTGCTTCCATTAAAGGCATTTCTCAAATTGGAAACCAGAGTAGTAAACTAGTAAGTGCTACTTGTGTTTGGTGGCCTGGAAATAACAGAAATATTTCCGTTGGTATTTCCAGTGGTGCAATTTATATTGCCTTCAAACAGAAATCCGTGCCTCTTGCTTAACCAGGACACACAGAAATGAGACGTTTCCAGCTGTGCAAGCTGAGCCTGGTGGTGGTACGTGGCCACATCTGTGGTTAGGGAGAGCAGTAGTTCTGCTCGACGGCTTCTGTCACTCGTGTGGGTGTCCTGGGTCCAGGAGGACTCCGTCACCTTGGATGCAGTATCTCTCTCAACATTGGACTGCTTTTGTCGATCAGTGCAAGCGCCCTCAAAAACATGTTTACCCCATCCTAATACAAATGTGATCATTCATAGAATCACAGAAGGGTTTGAGTTGGAAGGGACCTTAAAGTTCATTTAGTCCAACCCCCCTGCAGTAGGCAGGGACATCTTTCACTAGTTAAAGTTGCTCAAAGCTGTGTTCAACATGGCCTTGAACACTTCCAGTGATGGGGCATCCACAGCTTCTCTGGGCAACCTGTTCCTGTGTCCCACTGCCCTCAGCATAAAAATTTTCTTCCTTATGTCCCGGCTGCCCAGAGAGGTGGTGGAGGCCCCATCCCTGGAGACATTCAAGGCCAGGCTTGATAAGGCTCTGAGCAACCTGATCTACTTGAAGATGTCCCTGCTTACTGCAGGTGGGTTGGAACTAGATGACCTTTAACGGTCGCTTCCAACCCAACACATTCTATGATTCTAAACCTACCCTCATTCAGTTTAAAACTATTACCCCTCATCCTGTCACTATGGACCGTGGTAAAAAGTCTGTCCCCATCTTTCTTATAAGCCCCCTTTATATATTGAAAGGCTGCAATAAGGTCGTCTTTGAGCCTTCCCTTCTCCAGGCTGAACAACCGCGACTCTCTTAGCCTTTCTGCACAGAAGAGGTGTTCCAGCCTCTGACCATTTTCATGGTCCTCCTCTGGACCTGCTCTACGAGGTCATTTCCCGGGGGTGTTTTTCTCTTTTTTTTCTTTGCAGAAAAGGTCTAGATTGGCTTAGACCAGCTGAAAGGACCAGCTTAGCCTGGGATATCTTTTAGATGTCACTGGAAGATTAAGTAGATCGTCCCACTTAGTGACTGTGGTTTTGTTCCACCCGTGCCCTGCTCCTGGTGTTTAGCTAGCCAGCATTTCTGGCCAAGTTTGGGTACTTGGGGAGAAGGGGGGGCGTGTGCATCCTCTGAGCAGTCAGTATTCTGCAGTGAGTTCAGCCATTGATGGTGTTGCACTTCTCTTTGGGATTCTACATACAGGACTAAAAACCAGTTTTCACCACATAGCATTTACTACGTAGTAAGTTCATGTAGTGATTGATGAGAAGTTCTGGTTCCTCATTGGATTTCAGGTGAAGAAGACTCAGATGTGTTAGACTTGGTGACCCTTCTCTCCATTCTTTTGAACAGTTTGGCTTCCAGGTATGAAAGCCCTTTCCTCTCTTCGATTTTACCAGTCATTGGGACTTTCCACAGTTGCATAATGTTTTCTTCACCTTCCTGCACGGGAAGGGAAGGGATTTTTTTCCCCCGCAGGTAGGAGGAGTTCTTCTTCAGTTCAGCTTCCCTCATGCCATAGATTGCAGGAGCACATTGCTCTGGTTCTTTAGATGACTACTTCAGACCGACAACGTGAGTGGCACTTGCAGTCATTTTGTTATCTAGATAATTAATCCACAAGGTATTGCACACAATGTGGTGAATAATACAGGAAATGATTAAAACTGAGTAATTTCCATGGTTTTATGTTGTGCAGTATGTGAAGCTGGAAGTAACTGGCATACTGGAGATACTGTGGAAAGCAGTGGCAGGTTTGATTTGTTCAGTGTGCCTGTAGTTTATGAAATTTGAGCTGGAATTTCTAACTATTTTGATTTTTGAGTGGACATTTCCCACTGCTATTAAAAAGCAGTTTGGGAGTCCCTGGACTTCTCATAACCTCAGTGGAGGAAGGCAAGTGTCTCTGGAAGCTGCTTGAAAGCAATGATATTTGACATTAGTGCTCAGCATAGCTGCTTTGATTTGCCCTCTGGATAACCATGCTAATGCTATAAGGAGCTTGCTTTTCCATTTTAGCTACAGTAGTTAAAGGCCTGAAGATAGGTGACATGAATGCTTCAATAAATATGCATGTTTCAATCAAGCCATTGTTTATAATTAGATAATAATGATATAAACAAGGGTTAGAGTGGGATATATAAAGCGAGACAGAGACAAGTGGTTGATGTCTTCAGTTTTTAGCTGAGGTCTTGGGTAAGATTAATAGAAGGTGTTTATGGCTGAGCTACGCTGATTTAGCTGATGTAAAGAAGGGGAGACAAGACACGAGAATTTGGATGAAATTCTTGTTGCCTTGGCCTTCCGTGTGTCTGCCTTACTCCTGTAACACACTGTCTGCTCCTGCCTCTCAAGACACTTGAAGTAATGCAGCTGTCCCATGGGAGTTTTTTGGGAAGGGATATTTAAAAACGACGTTCGGAGGTTTTCGCTAAAGTGGATGTCAGCACCCTCTAGCAATGGAAGTACCCCCCAGAGGAGATTAAAGAACTCTGAGATGGTGTATAAATCTCTTTTCCCTGATAGAAGCCTGTGCTATAGCTTCTACAGACTTTTCCATTGTGACTCTACTGGAAACAACTAACAAATTTGTTAATGTCCCTACTGATGAGACTGGTACTTCTGATGGGGGACAGGCACATTTGCTGGCATGCGCTCTAGTAAACTCACTGCTGCTGACTTGCAAAGTTCATCCATTGACTTCAAACTTTTAATGGTCTTATTGTCATTTTTTTATCACTGTGTGAATTTAACTAAACATTGTCTTCCTGGAAGCACTGAGTTTTCAATGGTAGCAAATGTTTATGTTGAATAGAAGCCATAGGAAAACACTGGGCACAGTAGGATGCGTATCAAAATTAATTTGCAGACATACACTTCCTGTATTAAAATCTGCACCCCTGTACAACCACAAAGACTTATTGTTTGTTCCGCCAGGCCCTGAGGTGTATGTTTAATTAGGTGTGTTTGTGAGAGGCTCTTGAAAGAGGGTGTTTAACCCAAAACGGTGGAATTGTTAGCTTAGCCACGTACAAGATGATGCCGTGTTGGTGAACTCTCCTGGAGGTGACTGTCGCCCTACTCAAACACATGTCATGTTGCATCTCCTGCAGCCCGACTTTGCAGCATACAGGTTACTAGTGCTGGCAAGGTGAAGTTTGGGGATGAAGGTGGCAACCGACATCTTTTTTTTATCTGGAAAATCTAAAATAAACAGCTACCTAAAACATGAGCGGGACGTTACCTTTGTGTGAAAGATGAGCTGAGGGTCGTGTCTCTCTGAAGGGATGTAACATTGAGGGCAGTCAAAGGTAAAATTTCCAAAAGTTCTCTTATTTTGTAAGCCCCAAAGGCTGCCGGCTTCCAGGAAGATACGGGATATAAAATGGGGGTGATGTTTCAGCCCTCTGTGTAGACTGCAAGCTTGTGGAGCATAATGACTCTCTCAAGTGTGCGTGGACAGTGAGGTTGCTCTAATTTTGGTTCTAATTGCTGTTTGTAAAATAAATGTATAACACAAGCTCTAATGAAACTCAAATAATAATGATTGAAATCTATTGAAGTCATGATTGAAGTCATTTCAGCCTTTTGTAACTCCTTCCTCATTGCCTGCATATGTCATGAAATATGAAGGATCTGGGACGATGTCCTTAACAGAGATACTTCACTTTTCCACCTGCACTTTTTAGTTTGATCTTAAATGTTACTGCGATTCTAACCTTTTCTTACAAGTTATACTGCTTTGTCTGTCAGGTTGAAGTGGTACAATTCTCCACTCTAGCTGATTGTGTTTATGCTGGCACAGCTGTTGTCTGGAATAACTTTGCTTGATACCGATAGAGATACACCCACGTGCTGATTTTCACTAGTACATTGCACAGGCAGAAGTTACACGACTCCAGCTGACTCTGTCTGTTGCTGCTGTGGGTTTTGCTTCCTCGCAAGGCCTGTTTCCTCATGTGGGTGCAGCACAAGCTGATCTCTGCTACAGAATTTCTCAAATACAGCTGATTTAGGACAGGCTGGAGCAAACTGTCATCTGCTGGGAAGATCCTTGAGATCTGGTTGAGCTAACACCATGTTCAAACCATGTTCTTCGCCGTGTTCAAACATTCACCAGTTGTAGTTAGGTGCCATTGGTACCTGTGATGTTGCTGCTCTCAGCAGTGCTGGAAAGGTGTAGGTGAGAGAACAAGAAGTATTAATGACAAATCTGCGCAGGGGAAGGCTCCTGGATTACTTTTGGTAGCCTTTTCGCTATCTGGAAATGGATCCTGTTGCTGTCTGGCAGTAAAAAGGCTGCTGTTGTTTTGTTTCTGTGCAGCTTTTCCCATTGCTTTTTTGGGATCAGTGTTAAAGCAGATGAGACAGCATCCACTGTGCAAGGCAAGCTGCTGGGCTCACTGTAGTGGGTAGGAATCATGTGTTTATAACATCATATATCTCGATGATATGAAAAAACCCATGGCTGACTTGTTAACATTCACATTAAAGGATGACTGTTAACATTCTCTTGATGAAACAGGACTTAACTGTAGCAAACATTTGCTGTAATCTTAAACACTAATGTACATGGTAAACTCACATTGATGTAGTGGCTGGAGATGCAGTATTTACACCCTGCTGAGCACTGAGACTGCTAAGGAGTACATGCTGTTTTAAAGAGCACAGATTTTGATAAATGGGTCTCTGTCTTATTACTAACGTGCTTGAGAAGAACGTGGTGTATTCACCAGTGGGATAGGAAGGCCCTCAGGCTCCCAGCTCTCATTCTGGCTTTTCAATGTGCGTCTTTGTCTTGGAGTAATTTCTGAGAAAGTATTTACTAGTGCAGCTTACAAAAGCATGTGTTTAATGTGTCTTTTTTGTTGTTGTTGAGATGATAAATCCATAGACAAATAACAAAAAAGAAAACACTAGGGACTTTGGTAATAACTTGGGAAGGAAGAAATTCATAAAAATAGGCTCGGGGTGAAAATGGCATCAGTCCTTCAGGCATAAGACTCATAAATCCCTGGCGTTTCTTTTGCAGCACCAAGTTCACAGCCTCTGTGCTATTAACTCTAACATCTTTTCTAAATTTTCTTCTGTGTATCTGTTGATCCATAACTTCTTAGCTTATTTTAAACATCATCAATTTCATTTTCTAAACTTAATTCAGCAGACAACCTATTTGGATTTTGCGTCTTGATTCTAAAATAAGCATTTGTTCAATCCTAAAAAAAGAGTGCTTAACGTGAAATGGCTCCAAAACTTTTGACAAAACGCTGCCCATAATAGAACAAAGCATAGCGTTGTCGTAATTTATGATGTTTCTTACTGATCTGCTCATCCAAAAAAGCCTGTGTTGCTCTCTCAGCATTCGGTATCCAACATGTTGTCTTGTGCTGACAACCACAGCCTGTTCCAGATTAATTTAAGCCTCAGCGACTTGCTCAGCATCACAAATCCAGTTTTGGGTAGAGCTGAGAATAGAACCTTTCTCTTCTGTCGCGACTCAGTTCCTCGCTGTAATTACAGGGCAGCTTTCCTGCTAAGTGAACGAGCCTCTCTTGTGACCAAGCCCATTATAATGAAGAGGTCCCACTTTATGTTTTGATGAATTCCTCTTGCTCAGTAAATTTTTTTTGCAGTTTTAAAACGTAATTCCTGAACTGAAACGCGGCAGAACATGATTATCTAAATAAAGAAGCAGATGTTAATTTTCTGCTTTGGCAATCTGGAATTCTCCACAACTTGTTAAGCAAGCAGGTTGAGAAAGTGTGTTGTAAGACGATGGACAAGCTGTGATGGATGTAGGAACTTGAGCAACTTGGGTTAAAATGTTTGAAAGCGTTGTGGAAGGTTGGTTTGTTTTACTCAGGTTTATGGGACTAGTAACAGGTCAAGAGTTTACAGTAAAGGGAAGGGGCTTCTGCCATCCTGTATTGATAAAAATAGTGCTTACAGTTGGAGAACACCTTTCTTGTAGTGCGGCATAACCCAAGGAATCAAGAATGCAAGAGATGCCTACACAAATACCAATTCCCCTTTCACCCTTGATCACAAAGACAGTTCCTTGCCTTCTAGTAAGTCGATAACGTCTTTGTAGTTTATGCAGTCATGGAGAAAACTAGTAATTAATTTAGTGATAGGAAACACAAAAGGCAGTGCTTATTGGGATATGACACGGCGCGATGCGTTCACTGGAGTGACGAGTATTCACCCATCACCGTTTGTTGGAGTGTCTTCTGATTGCAAAACAGAGGTATGCTTTTTAAAAAACATGGGGATCCTATATACTTGTTGGAATTTAAATTACGTTTTTTCTGTATTTGGTTTTTTTTTTTTTTTAAATAGCCCATTTAGCTATTGAAGGAGAGCAGGAAGAGGACTGTAGGAACACCTCTTGCCATTTTTTCCTTCCTTTGACAAACATGTGAGACAATAAGGTGATGTCCTGCTGGGGACAGCGTATGGTGACATTTTTCAGGAGTCTTTAACATGCGGTTTATTGCCAGCATGTAAAGTTTGTTGGCCTGAAAGTTTCCCTCTTCGGTTGAAGGCCCAGCAGGTGCTAAGAGTCCCTCAAGTTGTCTGTTCAGCAGAGTAACAAAGGACAGGGCTAGCTTCAGGCGTGAAGAGGTGCAGCTGGTGATCGGCAGTTATGATTGCTTATCAATAGGTATTCATCATATTAATTAAGCTGCTGTTGTTAAAAACCGGAGCTAGGGGACAGCTTTTCAGCCTGCCTCTTGTAAAGTAAGCTGAGTCACCTGGGAAATGGCGTTAATACGAGGGCTCCAAGGCTTGTGAGAAGGCTTTTGTCAAACCCTTTTCAGGCTGCCAGCACCCTCTTTCAGAGATGCGGCTGTCCGGTTGGCTATATGCAAATGACAAATGGCATTCTCTTCTCTGGAAGCTCTGTACGCTGCTTTCTTGAACCTTGACTAGCAAGAGCCAAGCTGTGACCTAATAGTGCTTTTGTTCCTCAGCTGCAGGCATCTAACGACAAAGACTTTCAGCCCCTTTCTTGGCTCTATATGAGTCTTGTTTTGCAGCCCTTTGTTTTTTGGCTTCTTTAAGGTTTTTCTTTGTTATTGAGTATAAAGGGACAAGAATACACACGTTTTATTTTCCTTTATGAGGACATTGTGAAATACCATGTGACTTTTTGGGATGCAGGTAGTTTGTTTTAACAGTTTGATGGGGATCCCTGTAGTGCCTCTTAGGACTACTGAGGGTTTTTTCGCTTGTTTGAATTACGTATTTAACAGTTCAAGTTTAAGTCCAACTCAATTACACTTCTGTAGCACATAAAGCAAGTGAGCCGTCCTCTCAGAAGCCCCGGAGAAGGATGTGAGGAGCAGAGCTGAGCGGTCCTACTAACTCCAGTGGCACGGCTGGCCCCTTCATGAGTGCTGCTGAGGAAGGGCAGTCTGAGACTTGCCTCCAGGTGGTCTGTCAAGCAGAAAGGTAACAATTGTAGGAAATTCCTTTCCTGCCACCAGCTCACAAGCTCAACAAACAATCCCTTTGTTGAGAAACTGGGGTCATCCCTCTAGTTTCTTATTTTTCTTTGTGAACTACTTGGAATTCGTTGAGCAGTTCCTTTCTGGAGGGATTAGTGAGTGGTGGTCTGTTTCTCCCTTCCTGAACCTCTTCAAGCCCTTCTAAGAAAACCAAAAAAAAGAAGATGACATAGAAAACATCCTAGAAACAGTCCTATGTCACCATACACAACTTGATTTCTTCTGCCAGAGTATAAGCTAAAATCTCCCCTGTGTACATGCTAAGCTTGTGTGACTGCTTTTGTTTTAGGTTTTGACATTCTGGGGTCTTCATTCCAGGGAGGCTAAAAAGCCAAAGGCAACTCAGTTCCATGAGTAACACGATATACTGTTCGGATGGAGGCGTGTTTCTTTAGAAAACAACGCCCTTCCGTCTGAGGAGCGAGGCAGGCTGTGTTACCCTTTTATGTGCCGCGACAGACTGATACGCAGCCCTGCCCCGGTGTCAGAGCTTCCTGATTTATGAGGTTGCAGTAGAAGCTGCTGATTGTAGCTGTTCATAAAGAGCATGTAAAACGTCACCAGCTTTGACAGATGTCACCCAGTGTTTTTTTTTCAATTTTTGTTTTCTATAAATTCTTGTTTTTCATAACTCTTATTTTTTCCATCAAACGGTGAGTAGATGATGTTCCACTAAATGGCCTGTGGCATGTCGTGTTCTTTGCAGGGCTCCTGTTGATCACTGTTGCAGTTTAGTAGCTTCATATATGTCAGGCTTGGCTGTCCTAAACCCATATAGTGTATGTGCTGGCTCCTGTTGCATACATTTCCAAGAGGTTTGTTGTGGCTGACATAGATTCTTGCTCCCGCTCATTCCTTTCAAACCCATCAGGGCATCACGCCTTTGGTTAAGGTCATGAGTAGGGTGTGGAAGATCCTTCTCTTTAATTTCTTCCTCCAACTCATTTGTGGAAGATCAGGTCATCAGTTTTACGGGTCTCCTTATTTTTGCCTTTCCCTTCAGGTCTTTCTTCCCTGCCTTTGTAGTGGTATCCTTTTCGACTGAGTTACAGCGAGGAGCCACATACCTAAAATACGTCTCTGCCAGCTGAGAGTGGATAAAACAGGTCCGGGCAAGGAAGGGTGTCTCTTTGTGGACACAGCGCAAGCTGGAATGTGGATGTAGTTGCCTGAGCCAAGACTAACTCCTTGAGGTGAAGGTCTTCTTTCTTTCCTGTGAGTAAGCTGGGAGTGTGTTAGCTTGGAGTAGCAATAGGTTTAAGAAAATTATTTTGTTTTGTTTCCTTTTCTCTGTTTTGAAGAAAAGATACTCCTTATGTTTAGAATTGAAAACAGAGGCTGAATGCTTGCTCCAAGCCGTTTGCCACCAAAGAGAGAAGAAACAAAGCAATCTTTACTAGTGCAGATTTTTTTTATTATTTTTTTTTCCTTCCTAGGAAAGGGGTTTCTTCCTAGAAAATGAAGGGAACTTGAGTTGTTGAGTTGGCAGGTAATTGATACATATCTTCCTGGTCTGAAGAAGTACTTAAGTTTTGCACAACTACCTATGAATACATTTAGGAAGCTGGCAAGCTGCAGTGGACTGTGTGTTTTTCATTATGTCGGTGTTTTTAAATTTGTTGAAAATGGGCTGCTTTTATGGGTGGTAGAATTCCTTTTAAGTTGTCATTCAGAAACAGCCGGAGGGGGGGGGAGGTGTGACAGCTCAGCAGATCATGCTGTGCCCTAACTCCAGGCAGGATGCTGGTGTGCCCAAAGGAACAGCACGTGGCACAAAGCAAAATTTGAAGGTTCACCAGCTCTGCTATGCTCCGATTGGCAAGACCCGGGGATTTACAGCGCTGGCATAACTTCAGCAGCATGTGAAGTACTTCGCTTGCTTGGTCTCATTTTTGCTGCTGTAGCTAGTGAATGCATAACTACCTGATTAATGCAGAGATTTTAATCTTCTGACCTCCTTGCAAACACTTATTAGTTGCATTCATAGCTTTATAAATTTGTAAAACTAGAAGGGATAATTATGATCCTGTAATTTGGTCTCTCCATGCAGTTGAACACAAATCTTTTACTAAATCTAGCATTTTATTCCCCTCGCTTTAAAAGTGTGCACCTTATTTTAGGAATTTGTTTTCTAGCTCCAATTTTCAGTCACTGAAATTTCTCAAACCATTGTCAGGCTCGTTGCTTATAGGATTATCAGGCTGGTCTTAATCTTCACTTTTTAAAAATCAAATGAGCAGAGCTCTTAGAACAGCCTCGATACAGGGAATGTTCTCCAGTTCATAGATGTTCCTCTTCCATTTGCTTTTTAAATTCTGGTTTTCTTTATAAATGAGAAAACTGTGTTTGCTGTGCCAGTCATGTTTACATGGGTGCCAAGTAACCTGCCTCTTCTCTTGCCCCAAAACTTTGTCACATGTATCAAAGGTCATTTTACCTTTTTTGGCTTATGTCTGGCATAGACTTCTGCCCGGATGATTATTTACGCTTTGTCATCGTCATTGTCATCATCATCCTAGCATCCAAAGGGAGTTTCTGTTTCAGGAGTATGACCTACTCTCTTTTGTTCCTGGACCTTGCTTGGCCTCACTGGGACACACGTTACTGTCTCGTCTTGATCTTGTGAAGGAAATACACAAGTGCAGAAACAACCACCATCGATGTGTTTCTCTCTTCCCTGGAAGAATCTTGCTGCAGTCTTGTGAACAAGATTTTAAGAGCATTCAAGATTCACCAGTCTCCTTTTAAGCATCTCGAGTCAGATGTTTGAAACGTTTCCCCTCTCCCAGTTAGTAAGAGGCTGCTGGCTGCTCTGGATTTCCCCTTCTCCCTCAGAAATGCACATTTTTAGTGTTAAACCTTTTGTATTTGAAGAATCACTGCCCTCTAATGCTAATGTTTTCAGAAATAGAATGACTTAGAAGTAAGACTTGCTGCTAAAATGGTGTGGGATTTTGTCTGTTTGCTCTTTAAGTTTAGCAGTTATGTATGTAACCACGTATTTGGCTCGGTCTTCCCCTTTCTCCCCCTGACTTTTTCTACTCCATTCCTGTCTGCAGGAAGTCCTTTACCACTGGGTGACACTGTTTGATAGTTCTTCACGTTTGCAACAGTGAAGCTCTGGAGAAACTGTCCTCTGGCTCTTTGGACTTCTGATTTTGAACCAAGGCTTGATTTTCATACAAAATCCCATCTTTTAATGTAATTAAATATAATACAACCAAATCTGCCCTGATTTTTAATTTAGTGGTTCAAACTGACTGGTCTAGAACACCGATGGTGCACTGTAGCTGCAGGGAGTATAAACTGATCTTATTTGCTTTTCTCATCTTAAAATCTATTTAAAAAAGGTGTCCTTTCAGAATCACATATGGATCACTGTTGACCCATGTATAAATAAATTGCTGCTTACCTTTTGGGGTTAATCTAGTTGCAAACTGTGCTGTGGAATGCATTTCCTAGGAGGCATAATTTCAATGATCTTCTGAAAGTCATGTTTACTGCGGTGTAATAATTACCTTCGTAGTGTGTTGGTGAAAACCATATATATATTGTTCCATGCCTTTGCTAGTCATGATTTATTCCTTTCAAATGAATGACATTAGATGAGATAGACGGGAGGGGTGTGTGTGCATAACATGCTGTTGTTCTGCAGGAAGAAAGCAATATAGTTGGTAAAAGCCTTTTTGATGAGAGGTCCCCATCCCCAACCCTGTCTAGAGATTTCAGTAAACCTGAACAAAATAAGTGTGGAGAATATAAAGTCCTTAATAAACGTGCAGGACTTTTGAGGAAGAGAAAGGGTGTAAGATGCATAGTCTGCTTTATCTGCCGTTAGTCGCAGGTTGGAACCATGGTGTTACAGTGGGTTGAACACAGACCAGGATTTAGGGGAGGTGGGTGCTGTTCACAGTCTGCTAGTCTTCATCCTTCTTCTTTTCCTCTGCCTGTATTAAAAATTAGATGCTAGGGGGTTTGTTGCAGGGAAAGTCTATATCTGAATTTTGCCTGTGTCTGACAAAAAAGAGACCTAGTCTCTGCCTGCGGTGAAAGTCTCCATCTCCTTCTTATCTCACAGTGCTCTTTGTGTCTTTCTGCCTCTCTTTTCCAAGTAGACTAGAGACCAAGAGGGACCAGCCATTCTGTCCTCACCAGCATTGCTCTTTAGCCCTCAGCCTCTGGGGGAATCTGGGCTCTTGCCTTAGCACCCAAGGCTTGACTGAACTTCAAAGCACAGGAACAGAGACTGCCTGGTGGTGTTTAAATTGAATGGGAGCCATAAGCAGCTCTTTGCATTTGAGAGAACTGTAACAGTGTGGAGCACTGCCCCAGATCTTGCACTCTGTCTCCCTTTAGGTGTCAGTGCCAATGCAAACATCTTTAAAATGACCCTCTTTTTTCTGGTTTCTCATCTAGTGGATCTTTAATCTGTGCTTTGTTGACACTACACTCTCAGCAGTACTTAAGAGAAGAAAATAAGCGCTAACTGGATTTCCTTGAGATTTTGAGTGGTTTAGTTCATTTTAATATGCTCTAAAGTGAAAACAGAAACAGCTTCAGTAGGCAGCAAGCCCTGCCTCTTTCCATGTCCTTGACATCCCTGAGATTGCTGTGGGCTGCCCTGGTCAAGTGAGCGCAGCCTTGTTCCTGAGAGAAGTCTATGTGATCTATCAGTCTTTTGGCAGCCACGCAACTAATGAAGCTGTTAACTGACGATGCCCAGTGTCAGGAAGGTGCTGTGAGTTAAACTGTTCTGACATAGTATGGACAGAAGTTTTTCAGTCTTGCTCCTTCATTTTATCTGCTGGGATCTGAAGATTTTAACGTGCATGACAGGGAGCAGTGAGATTGGCCTTGCAGAAGCTCATGATAGTTTCTAAGAGGCTGTTCTCTTGTATGCGCGTGAGCTGGAGCACACCGAGGTGAAATAACCTGCCTAAAGTCAGTAAGGTAAGGCTGTAGCCAGAAACAAAACCCAGATACCTGCCAAAGGGTTAAAATGTTTGATGGTCTTCATTTTGTTTGAAGAATAGTAATATAGTTAGTAATCTGGTAATAGGAGGATATTAAACGTGCAATCCATATGGGACAGTAGGGACATGCTGCCCTAAATGTCTTTGATTTTGAGGTAGGTGAAGACAGTCTTCCTCTTCTGAAGCAAAACTCTTGTAGCTAGGAAGCGACAGCCTTTTTGAACAAAGCATGAGGGGCTGGGAGGAATTGCAGCCACCAGGACCTCTCCGGTCCATCCCTCTCCCTCTGCAGGCAGTCTGACTGTGTTTTGCCACGATCCAAACCCTGTCATCTCTTTCACCTGCAAAAGACGATGTGAATAATAGCCAAATTCCTTGGAGGGTGGCTGGCTTGAGCATCTTGGGTGGGAAGAGAAGAGTATTTTGCGTTCTGTTTTCAGGAACTCTGAATTAAAGGCTGAACTGTGGGAAGTTATTAATGATATCTATAACGAAGGATTAATCAAGTAAATCTCTCTAGTCAAGTGCCTCTTACTGCACTGAGAGCGTATAGATAAAAACGATAGTGGTGGTGAGCTTTCATGTGCAAACAGTGGTGGGATGGTGCCTGGAAAGCATGCTGCATTTAAGTAGCTCTTTTACTTTCCCCCCGAGCTGGCTGATGCGAGGCAGTGCTGGTCCTGTAACGTCTGAACTGAGACACGCTGAGGAATTTTTATTCCAATGTCTCTTGACATCAGAAGGGGGAGAGTAAAACCATATTTCTTCTCAAAGAATGCCTTTGGGTTACTTGTAACAAACCGCAAGTCTACGCGGTAGTTTAAAGAGCTAAAAATGTAAGTCTTAAAAAATAGCATTTGATGGTTTACAGTACAGTTCAGAACAGATGTTGAAGCTTTTTCGAGAATAAAATCTTACTTCGGGAGGTATTCAGTGTTTGAGCTAATGCTTCTGTGGAAGATATTAATTCAAGAATTTATTAAGGCAAAAAGGAAATCATGTGAATTTAGCCTTAATGTAACTTTTGGATCCTGGAGTAGTCTATTATTTTGATATTCATAGGTATTTTTAGGCATTTATTTATATGCTTTTTAAGGGGCCTCAACCCTACCTCTGCTTTCACAGCTGGAAATAATTGTGGGAATCATTTGAAGGGTGAAAACTCCGTATATACGTATAATAATATAAATATATGGTGTCTCACAGGAATTTTTATATTCAGATTCCATATGTAGAGGGTGATTTCTGGTATGAGGAATAACAGATAGAAAATAAATGCAATTCCCTGAATGCCATATAAACACAAGGGTTTTTTTGGCATGAACTTCCCTCCCCTGCAGAAGCCATGGGAGCTGTGTTGTAGCAAAAGCTCTGGCAGTTGCTGAATCCTTAAGCCGGTGTTGTTAAGATCTACTTTGAATCTGTTAAAAACACTAGTGGCTGGCTGTAGCTCTCTTTGCACACGTGTTTCCAGTGTTACTACCATTAAGGGACTTTTGCTGAAAAAAAACCCCTATAGATAGAATAAAAAATAAATAACATTGGAAGCAAACATGTCTGTTGGATGTGTTCCACCAGCTGTAATTTACACGCTTCTGGCACACCCTGATTCAGTTGTATCTGTTCAGTATGATCATCTTGAAGGGTCTCTTCTCTTGTCCTTGAATTTACTTGTGCTCCAAGGAAAATAAATGAGAGAATTGCAAGTATGTGACCACTTGGTCTTGGCTCTCCGAGACTGAGGTGTCAGTTTGGTACTTTGTAATTTCTCTAAGAGCATCTTTGTATCTGAAAACATTAAACTTCTGCCTGGGAGGATATTTGAAGTTATTTTTATACAGAGACATTTTCTTTGTCTAGGGTGATATTGAAATTGCTTTGCAGTTCTGTTTGAGGAGTTAAAATTCCTCTTCCATGCAGGATCCCTGGTTTATTCTTTCTGGATGAAAATCCACGTATGTGTAAGAAGTCATGGACAAAATCCGTGAGAGTTACTCAGACAGGACAAGATCGGGTAGATAAATGCTTTTGTGCTGCTTGTGCAGGAACAGCTAATTCAGCAAATGCCCTGGGGAAGCACCTGCCAAATTAGTGGGTGTATTAAACTTGAGCCCAGCTCAGCTAAAACGTCCCCTGAATCCAAATCTCTTCCCTTTGTTTTGGAGCAAGGTAACAGGGAAACACAGAAATGGATTGTGCGTTCTCAATTGATCAAGTAACAGTAGATGGTTAAAAGGAGCCTCTCGGATGCTCTTAAGGCAACATATTCCTGCTAAGTGATGTTTGGATTATTCATGTCCCGCTGTTGCACCTAGTGATGATCTGAAAGCAGCTTTATGGGTTGCGACACTTGTGGTGATGAGCACTAGAGACTTGTGGAATTAATATTTTTTTTAATAGTTATTGCTTGAACATTGATTAAACTTTGTTTAAGGACTTCTAAGGGATTCTGTCATCGAGCTTGACTGGTTTATTGGTGTGAGCCTGAATCTCAGAATGAAACTCTGGGGCTGCACTGCCAACTGTGTTTCTGTCTGCTGTTGTGTGGTGAATCCTTTGTGCCTTAGTTTTTATGTGAAACTTGCCTGTGCTTTTGTAAATGTTTGCTTTGAAAGGGTGTGGGTCGAAATCACACTATCTTAATTGTATTGTTGTGTATAATATTGCACAGTGACTCCGCAGGACTGGGCTGGTGGCCTGTGGCCAGACTGAGATTTGCAAAGGGTGTGAGAGGATTCACTGAGTGGGAACTGGGTGCCCTGTTTTGCTAGCTCCATGTGGAAATCCTAGCTGAAATAATTTACAGCTTAATCATGCACAGAAAGCATCTTCAGTTCCCAAGGGAGTTCTATTCATTCAAGTTTGCTGCTAGTAGAGTTCATGTTACGTTAGGAAACCACAATTCCTGACCTCAGAGTTGAATACATGTTTTTAAAAACAGAGATGGGACAGAAGAGAGAAGAATAAATAGACTTAATTTTTAAGGGCTTGACAAAAGCAAATCTACATGCTGCAAAACATTACATCAAACTTTCTGAGAAATGATTGAATCAAATTGTTTTTCGGGGGCTTGTGTTAGGAAAATAATACATTGTTTATGACAGACAGTTGTAGGGTAATTCTGCGCTTTTCATCTTCGCCTAAGCAAGCAGAAGACTTGTCTTGAAGAAGCAGCAGGTTATTTTTGCATTTATTTTAACAGAGAGCTGTCGGTGAGAAATGCCTTCTAGAAGACTCGCAGCCCCATCAGTGCAACAGAGCTGACAGAGGAGTACAAAAACCCAAACATTTACAGAGCAGGTTTATTTTGGGTGGAGGCTGGATATGTAACATTTGAGTTGTTTTAGTTGTGGTAAGCCTGATGTGAACACTGAGGAAGTATCAATTGTGTCCTTGTTTAAAAAAAAACCCAGAATGTCTATGGTAAAGAGAATAGATTTCCATGCCATTTTTATTAATGGCATGGTGCTACATGGTATACATTGAGAAGTATGCTGTGGTTTGGGTTTTTGGGGGATTTGTTTGGTTTTTTTTAATATGGCATGCAATTCAACAGCGAGGGAATTGAGGTATGAGTTCAGTGAAGGGCCACCAAGAGTGGCTGGAGACCAAGGCGCAGGTGCTGTGGCAGAGGCGGAGGGACCTGGGCTGGCTCAGCCCGGAGCAGAGGCAGGGCTGGGGGGACCTAACAGCAGCACCCCCTGTGCCTGGGAGGAATTTACCAAGAAGATGGAGCCAGGCTCTTCACCGTGTTGCATGGCTGTAGGGTGAGAGGCAACGGGCATGAGTTGAAACAAGAGGTTCATAAGGAGAAACTTCACCATGAAGACAGGCAAGCAGGGTTGCCTTCAGAGGCTGTGCAGCCTCGGAGAACTTCAGGACCTTACTGGGTAACATCCTGAGCAACCTGGTCTGATCTCAAAGCTGTTCCTGCTCTCAGCTTGAGATTGGATTAGAAATCTTCCAAGTTTCCTCTGACTGCAATTTTCCAATGGTGCTGTACATTTTGCACATGTGGTGATAGCTGGTTGCTTGATTGAAGCAAGAAGGACTGAAGGGGTGATGGGAGAAGTATTTTTATTGCACGATCAATGTCAGTAAGAGGTTTATGTCATGTACAGCAATATACTTACATAGTTGTGAACTGTGGGCAATTTTTATATTAATTTGAGAGGTCCCTGCGAGAACTAGCACCCCCACAGAGTTCAAAAACGCTACATATAAACTTGCTTTGAAAAACTAATGCAGGGGCCACCCTGAGAGCCGCTCACTCTGGCAAGCTGTTTCTCATTGGATTTGCTCCTTAGAAACTTGGTGTGTTAGATACAGTGTCAATAAAACACAATTCATCCATTCAAACAAAGAAGCTGAAGGGACTATGCCGGATCCATTGGACACATTCAAATCCAGAGTGGCTTCCTTGCATCAGCTGAAAACTTAGTCCTGTCATTCTCCTGCTTCATCTGTAAGCGCACATGCAGCGCAGGCAGAGTGATGGTGGTACTGAAGTATTAGTGGAAATCTTTCCACTGTATCAACTGGATTTTCAATCAGACCCTCTGAACAACACTATAAGATTCATAATGAAACAAAATATTTTAGGAATTAACGGAGACTGAACTTAAACAGGTTTTACAGCTCATGGAGTGAGAGAGGGAGAGAAGGGCTGGTAACAGTGGGATCTAAATAAAAGCACATATGCAGCTTTTACTGGAACGTACGTAGAAGATCCCAGTGATTCTCTGATTTGTCTCATAGCCCCGTACTGTATAGTGCGTGGCATTCAGCTGTTCTGCCAGTCAGGCTAATGGAGGTCTCTCGCCTTTTCTTTCATGTCCCATTGATTCAGCTCTGTAAACCCACATGCTGTGAGATTATTTTTGGGGGGTCTGTTTGAGGGGCCAGTGTTTCATCAAACTGATAATTGCTGTGTGCCAGATTTTGCGTGCAGGTTTCCACGACAGCGAACGGAGGCAGAATTGCGCTGAATGTGCTTTGTTTCGGATGCTGAGCTTTTTTGTGACTGAAGCTTTTTGATGGAAGGGGGTATGAATGGCCATGTGTGCATTATTTGAAAACTATAGTTTACATGTCAGCTGTTGATTCAAAGTGTTATGATTTGGTGTATAGATACGTTTTCTATAGCAGGATAGGAAAATGCCAGATTTCTAGATGATACCATTCATTATGACTTCATTGCCTTCAGATCAGTGGATTTCTGTGGATTTTCACTGGGGCCTTTTAAGGGCCTTTAAGAAACAACCTCACCCAACTTTTTCTCCTCTACTTTTCCACTCAAAAATCTGTCCCCCATCCCAACAACTGCAGATCCGGTGATTTCCACATGAAAGCTTTTGCTCGGTACAGTACAGTTCAGGGTTTATCCACAGGGCGTGTTTTCCTTGTAGCTGATGTGATACTGATGGCAGAGAATGAGACTGTATGATTTTGGTACACTTTTGTAGTATTTAATATAATCAGTATTTAAAAGGTTTTTAGGGTCTCGGTATTGCTGATCTAAAAATGCTTTGACTGAGTAGGCTTATTAAAATCAATAGGGCTCTTCATGTGCTTAACCTAAATTATTTGTCTAGTTCTTAAAACAGGTGGAATCTACGTCTCCAAGTCAATGGATGACGGCTGTTGGAGATGACGTTGTTGTGAAATTGCCATTTATTTAAAAAGACACTACTGATGTTTGCTCTGAGAGCCTTTACTTAATAGAAACAAAATTAATCTAGGAAAAGCATAACTGTTACCAACATAATATGCTGCATTTGTGTTTTAATACATCTTTAAAAGGCCTTTCAGTGTAGATTTACTGCAGTTTTTCCCCTGTTTTACAGATACTGTGAATAAGGACACTGAACCCAAAGATCAGTATCCCATTCCAAGAAAGATTATGGCTGAACCAGACTACATAGATGATGACAATCCTGAATTAATTAGACCTCAGAAATTAATTAATCCTGTGAAGTCATCCCGCAATCATCAAGATCTCCATAGAGAGCTGCTTATGAATCAGAAAAGGTAAGAGTCTAAAAATCACTTGTGCTGCTCTCCCACCCCAAACACACAGCTTGAGTTTTAGTTTCATCAAAATTACATTTTATCCAAAAGCCAGCAGACTCTTCTTGTTGATTCAGATCTTCTAGATGAAAAGTCTCTGATTCTTAACTGTGGCATTTATTGCTGTTTGCATTTCAGTTGCTCTGCAAAAGCTTGCTGTAAAAGACTTCTCACTTTGTTTTTGCGAATACTCACAAAGGGTTGGTTTCTGGAGGAAGCAGTTCAGTTCTCCCCTGTCGCATTTCATATTGGTTACCTGGGCGTTGTAATTTGTCTTGAGCTCTTAACTTTATCAAGTATCTGACAAAATTTCGCTATTACCAGCAGTGTGGTAAAATCTGTGGGTTTTCACCTTTCCCAGCGCGCTGAGTTTATGAGGCCACTTTTAAAGAAATCATATATTTTATTTCACATGAAACTGTTCTCTACTTACTTGATCTTTCTTGCAATGCGGTGTGATAGTCTGGTCCCTGCTCCGCTGCTGCACAAGTGTTTCTTTGTATGTTATGCAAATGCTGCTTCCTTCATTCTGGGCTGGGATGCACAGCTGTTGCTCTATATGTTGCTTTTAGACATGCAAATAACTGGAACTTGATTCGTCACCTTCAGAGACACAGTCACTTAGCCCAGAGATAGCTGAAGTTCTGTTATTAAATCTTTATTGCAACAGAGGGCTCATTTAGAAAACATATTAAGGAAATAGCCACCAGACCACACAGTGGAGGAAAAGCCACCAAGCCTGTCGAGGCACCTCCATTTAAACAAGAAGAAACTACCTATGATATAAATTAGCGATTTGGTGTGTTGAAGCCACCCAAAATGGACTCTCCAAAGGCAAGGGCATGGGGATCCACAAAACAGAAGGGGAAGAACAGTATTTCAGAGTGCATTTGAGAATAAAGTTGCTGGTAGCAGCCATTCAGGCTTTTTGAGACCCAGGACCTCAATAAAGGAGAGGAAGAAGCTATTGCTTTGGCTTCTCCAGCACAACTGGATTTGTCTGTTTGGCAGGAGGCGTCGCATTATGAAAATTTCTCTTTTTTCCCCTTCTAGTGGGGTACTATTTTGAGGGGAGAGGGAGCCTTTTTTATGTGTAATAGCAGAATCCTCACAAATACTAGGCTTAGAAACTTAATTCTAAATGAATTGCATACACAATACAGCATTTCTTAAGTGATGAAGAAGTAGAAATGTTTTACAGAATGCCAACTGAATTGGAAGGAACTGGCCTAAATAGGTGTTTGCCCTATTTTTCGTTAATGGGATTAAACATCAAAGTTAGTTCCTAGCACCAAGAAGTTTATAGTCATTCAAAGAAAGATAGTTAAAGTTTCCCAACTTATGGTCTTATTCTGAAGGATGTGGAGGCTGCAATAAATTAAGGCTATTTTTTTTTCTTTTAAGTTTATGAAAGCATAAAGCGCTTTTAAATAGTATGGAGTTCTTTTCTTCTACAAGAATATCCTATTACACAGAGGAGCTGCGCAGCCCTCAGTACCCACTCTTCTCATATTGTGATTTTGATTAGCTGCAGCTGTTAATTTTAAATTCTTATTTATTGGTGCAGAAATTAAATACTTCGAGGGTTTTCACCAGCAGAAAAAACTGGTATTTTTGAAAAGAGGGTTAGTCTGCTGTGCTTCGTGCCGCTGTACTACCTCTGATATGAGGCTTTTCAGCAGTGTAGATATTAAGCTTGTGTTCTGCTTTGTTACTGCAAATTGCCATATGTATGGAGGACTTTTGGTGCTCTTACAGAAGTCTGCGTAACACGCACCTTATTTTATTGTGAAGAATCAGTGTAGGCACCAGCAGCTTCACTTTTTGACCAGTCAGCTCTGAACAGCCATTTCGGGATCCTAGAAGATATTAGCCAGGGCTGGTCCCATCGTTTCCATGGCTTCCGTGAAGAGTGTCTGTTGCGTCTTGAAGTGATGTAGTTATATACTTACAGAAATGGTAGTTGTTCTGGGCAAACAAATACCCAGGTAGTGGTACCTCAAGGCACTGGTCACTTATCTTAAGCTATTTTTACTTATTAGGGCTCAACCTCAGCTCTGCAGAGTATTGATTGACCCTGTCCCTTCCAGAGGTTTTAACCCTATCGGCTCTAGCCTGTGTTACAGCGCACTTTGCTTACTCTATATCAAAGCTTTAGGATTTTTTTATTTAACCACAGTAATCACCAGGAGGTGATACAAGACTCTCAGTTAATCTAGTAGCCGCCTGTTTGTTGTTTTTTCTCTTACACAGGAGAGTGAAAATAGGATTGACGTTACAGTTGTTCTGTTACAGACCTGACTGCCAACCCCACTTGATTAGACTGAGAGATTGCATTTACTTGTCTCTTCTGCGGGTCCCCTGTATTATAGCTACAGCACATCCAAATCACTTTTGTGCCTCTGCTTTGTTACGGTGCAACCTTACTTAAAAAAAGCAGGAATAAGTAATGTTACTTAGCAGCTTCCCTCTGCTTCGTGGGTATCTTGATTGCTAATTGCGAACACAGAAGTTTCCATTGATTCGGCTCTCACTGACCCAGTAGTGGTAGTAGTAAAAAATCACTCCAGCTTTTCTCTGCCTGACCTAAGTTTTACGTGTTAAAATGTAATTAAAATAGCATGCAACATAAAATATTAACACAGTCTTGTAGCTTCTGTTGCATTCAGGCCATGAGATCTATTATAAGAAATAGGGAACAGCATTTGGTGTTGCTAAATATTTGATTTTGCAGTCAGGGTATGTACACGGATAGAGCATTGCATAATATATGGAGTCATTCATAGGTGTCACCATAAAATAGCATTTTTATGTATTACTGGACATGCTGTCAGATATGCATATTATGGAAGAATTAGGCAACAGCAGATATATAGCAAATAGGGAAGGATAAAAATACACTTTCTGAAAGCTTATTCAGATTATTGAATTTTTAAAGTTGAAATAAAAACTGGTTGATGTTAAACTTAATGCTGGATGTTTTCATATAATAGTCTTCACAGGGAAGATGACAGTAACAAAGGGAAATTTCCAATCTTTTTGCTCTGACTTAAGTGACGCTAATATCTGAATAACAGGGAGAGCTTTGAATCTTATCATAACAAATTTTGAAAACATCATAGCATAACAGAGATAAAAGAAGTAGCTGAAGTCACAAAAATAAGTAGGAGTGAGTGTGTATCCGTGTGTGTGCCTGTATAAATAAAGACATGCATCTTCCCAAAGAATAAGCCTTCTCAATTTAGAGTAGTTGGCTTGGAAAGCAATTTGTGCTGAACAGACCCGAAACATTCAGTTGATGTAGTAGCTAAAATCTTGCGAAAAGGAGAATCCTCCAGCCTTTGTCTGGTCTCCAAGGTGACTGCAACATTTTTATTCTGGATTTTTGTTGTCTCAGCCTCTTTGTGATTTTGAGTGTAGCCGGCGAGCTCTCCCTGGAAATAGCTTCACAGCCAGGCATGGGTAAAGCTCTCACATTTTCCAGGAAGGACAGAATCCATGAATTCCAGAAGTGGCATGACAAAAGCCAGAAGACGACCACTTTTTAGTTCTATCCATGCAAATTTCTATGGGCATAATACTCTGCATAGGACTGTCTGAACACAATCTCTCTGAGTTATCAGCCAGTAAGGGGACATCTTTTTGTCCAAAATTTATTTCTGTCTCTGCCAGAGTCTTGATTCGTGATGGGTTTTTTTAGTCCATTTTTCTGGAATTGAGCGAATAGAGGAAAGACTAAAGTTGAAACTCAAAATAGCGAATTATACAGGAGAAATACTAGCATGCTTGCTAAAGGGAAATATCCTCAGTAATAATATGGCTTAAATTCTAGTTTAGGGGTTTGGTTAGAAACCAGGCAAATGTCTGCCTGTTTTTTCCTTTTAATTAATTATTTATATTCCAATGTATCTAAATGGGCAACTATTCGATTTTAGTAAACCTGCCTACAATTCTGTGTGAATTTCTGCTAATTAAAACGGATCTCTTTCTTCCTTGTTTACCCCACCACCACCACTCCTCCCATTTAATTTGAAGGGGTCTTGCACCTCAGAATAAGCCAGAGCTACAGAAGGTGATGGAGAAAAGGAAACGAGATCAAGTTATTAAACAGCAAAAAGAAGAGGAAGCACAAAAGAAGAAATCAGACCTGGAAATAGAGCTACTGAAACGGCAGCAGAAACTGGAGCAGGTAAGATGGGGATTAACACTACCTTTTCACATCTACGTCTAAGCTACTCACCGCAGGCTCCCTTTGTAGACAGGAGAGAAGTAGCAGCTGATTTTTTGCACTTTTCCTCTGATCAAATGCAGACATGTTTTTTAGGATGAGTCAAATGACATTCTAAATTACCTATTTGTTGTCATTTACTGTACAGGAACCGCATATGTTGTCTGCCTTTGGTCAAATGAATCCTGCACCAGACAACAGGAATGTGTGTGGAGCACTGACCTTATTTAACCATTTAAACTGTGGTGAATTAGTCAACTTCTGTAGTCTAACTGTTAAGAGATGATCCATACTAAGAATGGCTGTTAGACTGCAATGCATTAAAACTAGATGCTTAATTAATAAAAAAAATCAGTTGATTCCTACTCCTGGGTTATGTAAGGAAGTAGGTGACTTTAAAAAGATCTTTTTAGCATTAAAACATATGAGCCCATTGGCATTTTCAAATGAAGGAAAAGATCCTCAGACTCTCAGTAGGGAGATGATGTGGAGCTGGAGTTCATTGTGGTGGAGCTTACTGTTAGGCACAGGGCCAGGCCAAACGGCTCTGTGCCTCTTGAGGTGCTTCGTGTACCTGCAAGGAAATACCTCCCCAGTGAAAGACCTCAGCAAAAAAGTCACTGTGCATCAAGCAGGGCATTTCTTTTTAAATAAATGAATGCTTTAAAACAGTATTTCCTGTTTTTCACAATGGAAATCAATTTAGCCAAATAATTACTTTATTGAAAATCAGGTGTAATCCAGTCATTATTCAGGTTTTGGGGGTTTTATGACCTTTTTTTTTTAATTAAGCTTAGAAATATTTTTGGAGGGAGAAAGGTATTGTATTTTTAAGTGTATCCACCTGTCACTTTTCCTTTCTGCTCCTAAGGGCCCAGCTTCAAATGGTTCAGCTTGTGGGAAGATTTGATGTGAAACCGAGCAGTCCAAGGACATACGTAGAATAGAAAATTCTGTTAGAAGTGGAAGAGCCTGCCCATTGCAAACAGTGTTGTGACTTTGTAAAATTCATAGGAATGGCATTAATTGACAGCATGACTCATGGAGGAATGTTGTCATGATTTATTGTAACAAGGCATGTCCCTTGCCAGTGAACCAGAGAGAAAGGAGAGATTATTTAGGTGAGCCGTATGTGGTCCCCATTAATCAGGGAGACCTTGGTCTTTTAAAAAAACAAAAGCTCCTTTTAGGAGCTTTTGTTAGTTTTCTAAAGGGTTGTTTCTTCCTTTCTGCCGATTTATCTGCCTTCAGTGAGGATTGCTAAGCAATCTCTATTCTGTATGATGTGTAAGCCCTGTTTGTATGGGCACTGCATAGCCTTGCCCTGTAGAGCAGAGCTTCTAACCTCACATTGTGATTTTGCGTGTCTGCATGGGCAGAAGCTCCAAACAGGTCAAAAACTTCAGTGAATGAGCTCTCAAAAATCATAGAATCATAGAATCGTTTAGGTTGGAAAAGACCTTTAAGATCATCAAGTCCAACCCTTAACCTAGTACTGCCAAGTCCACCACTAAACTACTAAACCATGTCCCTAAGCACCACATCTACACCTCTTTTAAATACCTCCAGGGATGGTGACTCAAAATGAACAACTAAGGGCCAAGGAGGATTTTTATTTTTTGTATTGTTTTTTGTGATAGACAAAACAGATACACCAAAAGAGGCTCAAGTTAGATACAGAATTCCACACCTGCACGCTCAGAAATAAATTCTTCAAGCGTGCTCAGTAGTAGTTGTTCACATGTGTTCTCCCACAAGGCAGATTTGTCCTTGTCCTGTTGTAAAAGCCAGAGAAGGGAATTACTGTTGTTTCTTTAATGAAGGTGTCCAGGAATTTCTTCAAAAATGCTTCATCTTGTTCTGGGCTTGCAGAGTTTTTGTCCATCTGGCAAAGGTGGACATCTGCAAGGAGCTAGAGCCAAGGATTTGAAAAGATTTATCGTTTGTGAGAACACATACTCCCAAAGAAATGCAACTTTATCTTTTCCATGAGAGAAAGAAAGGAAGCAGTTTGACGAGTGTTACATGGCCAGTTACTAAAACCTTTAGTTTTTTTGTCCTGTATTTCAATGATGTGTTTTATATACTTTTTTTACATGTGATTCTCTTTTAAGCTGGAACTGGAGCAACAGAAGATACAGGAAGAGCAGGAAAATGCACCTGAATTTGTCAAAGTCAAGGGCAACTTGAGGAGGACGGTCCAGGAAGCCACAGAAGCACCAGACTCCTAGAGCCAGCGCCTGCAAAGACTTCCAGCTTTCCTGCAGAGAGAAGCTTTTGCAAGTTGTCTCAGATTTGCCCCTCAAGATGGAAAATAACAGAATCCAGCTGACACTTACTGAAGATGAGATTTTTAATTCCTGGGATGTGTGGATTAAAAATGACAGTACCATAAACAGATCGACTTGCCAAATGCAGTCCTGAGATCAATGGATAAGGAGTCTGTTTGTCAGTTCAGTGTCATGGACCAGTCTGATGTGCTTACTCAGAGATTTTAACCAGGGATACTAGAGAAACTCCTTCAGTGTTGCACTGCTTTATCTCTTGTGATCCTAGTTTAGTGGAGATACACAGATTATATTTTGCTTTAAAAGAGAACAAAAATCCTCCTGTGGTATCTTATGAAGGTTTGCTGTGCAGGTAGATTTCCTCCATCTAGACCTACAGCCTGTGTATTTCCCACAATAATTACTGTTTAGTTGGAATTTTTATCAAATCTGGAAGGATACGAGGTATATTGATCACTGCAGCCCATCCCCTCTAGAGTAGGCAGGTGTGGGCAAGATGAGAATGCTTAAAATTCACCAGCAGTGAAAAGTTAAGGAGCCTTAAAGCCCATTTCTCCCTGTTGGCATGTAGAATTTGGGCTATGAAAGAGCAGACATCTGATGATCCTCTCACCAGGGAGAATCCAGAAGCTGATTTATCTGTCTCTAAACTTACACCGTTGTGTGCAGGCCTGTGCAGTGCTACCTGTGAATTTACCTCTCAATGCAAAATGAGCTGTCTTCTACTTTTTGTGTTTTGAAATCCTACTTTGCTGTTGTGGCCTTTCTCCTCCAAGGACATGCTGATCTGAGGACAGTGTTAACACATTAGTTGGTAGTGTTTAAACTCATTTGCTGGAACTGAAATCAGGAGTCTGATCTGCCATCAGTTCCTGCTCTTTGCTTGCCAGAACTTGTTGCAGTTCCTGCAACAGAGCAGTGTTTAAGCTAGACCAAACTGATCATTGGAATCTACTGAAATGGCAGTTTTTTCCCTAAAGTGAGGCATAAAATGAAATTAATTTTATCCCATCCTTCCTTTAGCCTCAGGATAGGAGGAGGGAAGTGTGTTACCACTGAGTCTTAGGGTTCAGTTCTGTCACCTTCTGCCTTTCCACAAGTTGCCCCTGTGACTTGCCATTGAATAAAATACTGCTCAGCTTGCACAGGGATGGCAGAGTCTGGTCCCTCATGCTTATGACTACTAGTTATCCAGGAAAGTCTGGGATGAGGAGGAGGGAACAGATTACTCGTGTAGGATCATAGAATTGGATTCTTACCTGGTATGAATGGGTGCAGATATCTTATCTTCAGAATCTGGGGATAAATCCTCATCTCCCTTGGTCGGCGCAGTCCTAGCTCTTGCCGAAGCTGTGTTCATCCGTATCAGCTGAGGATCTAATCCTAGTCTTTGCCTTAGGATGCTAAACAAAATAATTTCTACTTTGTAATTACATTGGACATAGCTGTTTGAGAACACTTTTTATTAATATCAACAGTGGCGTGTTTGTATTGTAAAGATGGTGGGGGAGGGTTTGTTGGTTTGTTTTTTAGTTCCTTTTGCCTTTCCTGTAAGTATTGGATGTTTTAAATACCATTTCAGCATAGCACTTGCTACAATACGATCACAATTAGAAATGTTTCCTAGATACAGACTTCAATTTGTCAAGATCCAGGCATTTTTTATGAGGACCTAATCAGATTGAGAGTAAATTGAATTGTGATAAGTGCATTGCCATTGATTTAGACTTGCAGTGTGACTCTCGTCTAGAAGATTAAATGTGAAGATGGTCTGCCAGACTCTTCAGATCATGGACATACAAAAGACAAAGGCCAAATGTAATTTTCTCCGTGTATTTTCTCAACAAAGGAACACCCCGAGTGCTGCAGGTTCTCCCCTCTCTCCTTCCCTTCCTCTGGAAGGAGAGGATCTTCCTGGCAGCACATTATTCAAACACTTGCACTGATTGTTTCATGTTGTTGAGACAGCACTATGTTCGAGCCTTCCACACCACGCTCATGTTTTATCTTAGCCGCGCTCAGCCTACCACACTTCATGCCTCTTGGTTTCCACTCCACAATTAACCTTCTCCTCAGTATGAAAATGTCTAGAAGTTGGTGAGGAAACCCTCCTCTGGCTTGAGCAGACCGTTTCTTCTCAGCCATTTCCCCTTGGTGAGCATGGCAATCATACCATGCCTGCACAGTGAAATGAAGTTGGTGTAATCCAAATGGCACTGGAGTCGGTGGGTCATGAGGACCTCTATTTGGCTTCAGTGAGTGTGTTGGATTGGGCCCTTCAAGGCTGAAGACATTCTGCTTTCTTTCCACGTGAGCTTGTGATTCAGGGTAGAGTTTCTCTTTCTGAAACACAGGAGGCCAGAAAACTCCCTTGTACATACAGCGTGAAGTAGGTTTTTTTGTTTTCAGTTGGAATTAATTCTCCGTGTGAACAGAACATCAGCGTATGTGTGAGAACATCTTTGAATTCTGCTGACCCTTTAGTCTAGGAATCCCAGCCACCTTCATGACCATTTGACAGGCAAAAGCTTGTCTTTAAAGTCAGGATTGGGCTAGAATGGGCAACCCTTAAACGGGTGGTCTTCTAGTCACACCACAAGTGTCCTGTGTGGCTACTCAAGTGAGAAACTGCTTGCCAGTGAGCGTAAACAATTCCTGATCTGCTCTTTAGCTATATGGGTTTTAAAGCAATCTGGCATCCGTGATTTGAAAATGGCTCACTTACCACTTCGTAGTTTTTTAAAAACTCTTGCTTTTGATAGTATAGTAGTAAATTTTTTAGCATTTTTGTGGCTTTAACCTTCTGATAATATCTGCACTTGTTTGAGTGTACATATATAAATATATATAAATATAAAAAGGGAGCCTTAATGGATTTGTTTTCATAATTTAATATTTTTTGTATTTGCTCTTGTATAATTGTTTTTAACTAAAGGTATTACGAGAATAAGGGTGGAATACTTAGAACCAAAGTTATGCTTAATAAAATCTACTACATGCTTGGCGTATACAGTGGTGTGTGTCATGTCCTGCTGAAAACAAAACCTTGGGGACTGCGCTGAGATATCCAGGTTATTTAAAATTCTGCAATGCAGGGGCAAGTATCAAGGTCATGATGACTTTTGGTTCCTTCAGACTGCATCCGTGTTTTCATGTGCAAAATTATTGGCAAATTAGTTAGCAGAAAAAGCTTGCTGTGTCCTTTAATCTTATTATCTTCTGAATATTTTTAATGCAGAAAATTTTTCAAAGGACTGGGTATCTCCACAGCATGAGGAAAAACTTCCGATGGGAATCAAATAATTGTGGCAATCGTTCCTTGTCCTGCTAACTCCATCGAAGTGCACCAGGCAAAATTCAACCCTGGAATCGTTAGCATTGCAACAGCTCCAGCCTGAAAGGGAGTGAGGAAGGAGTAACGAGCCTGGTCCCGGGTTCAGTCCTGCAAAGGTCCTTTTTATTTAGCCAATGCTCAAGCCTGCGGTTCGAGTAGGAAAAACTTGGACGTGTGAAAGGAAGGGCACGCACAAATGATTTGCTGGGTTAGGGTCAGATTGCTCAGTGCCATTGCTAAGAGCAAAACCCTGTGTCAACAGCAGACAGAGAAAATTAGCAGGGGGAGGACCAGGGCTGGAACAGGTGTGGGTCATCCGTTCTCCACGAAGATCCTCAGCTCTTACTGGTGAGCCCCGGTCAGCCGGGGACAGGTGGCGATGGAGGGGGAGCTGGAGAGGAGCGCAGGGTGGAGCGAAGTGGGGGAGGAGGAGAAGAGCAGTGAATTCAGAACAGATGTCAGGAAATGCTTTTTCCTTCAGAAACTGCTCAGCATGTGGACTGGGTCCTGGCAGTGCTGCTGATGCAATGGCGCTGGACCCGCTCCAGGAGCCGTCAAATGTGGGGGAGGTAAGAAAGAACAGAGAGTTAATAAGGGGTGGGTTTCTACGGCCTGATGGAGATACTGCCCTGTGCTCTCCTACCTCAAACATACCCAAATGTGTTTCGAGTTATCCTTTGATATTTCGGTCCAGCTCCAGAAAGAAAACAGTGAGGGCACGTGATCTGCTTTTGTAGCGTGTCCAGCGGAAAAGATGATCTTCCTTTTGTATGCTTTTTTGGGTTCTGTTGAGCTAATCCGTTTTGTCATGTGGCTTTGCAAGCACTGGTCTGCTGGGGGCTTTGCCTGTGCTCCCGTGGCCATATGCTGATGGGTTGTGTCATGCCATAGCTATGTGGAAAGAAGTACCTTGAGGTCCCTTAGCGGCTGTTACAGGGTCCGCGGATGGCATTCATAACCAAAAATGGCTGATGGCACTTGTGGTGACCAGTTGCACTTAAGGAAACAACTGAGTGAGACAGCTGGAGACAGAACAGCCTCAGCGGTGCAGTTTCCGTAGGATCAGAACTGATGTCTTTAGGGTGAAGAACAGGAGGGCAAGTTGGGTTCTCAAGACAACGCAGTAGGAAGAGCACAAACACTTAATGAGGTCTGGAGGAGTGGAAATACAAGATATCTTCCCCCCCTCCCCGCCACTTTAAATTGGTTGTGTTCTACTCGGAACCTTTCATCTGTCAGAGTAAGGGTTTGTGGTGCCCTTGGCAATATTAAGGATGACTCTCGTCCATGGAGGTGGTGGAAACCACGGCCAGAGGAAGTATTTAGTGGTGGTAATAGAGCACAGACATCCTGACTCCCACTCCAAAGCCCGCCTTTTGGCATTGCTTTAGACCGAGGTAAAGGCTGCATTGGGTCCACCACGCTGCCTGCATTGCCTCTCCGAGGTTAGATGGGGACTACTTCTATTCTTTTTGCTGGACCTCAGAGGTGCATTTGAGCTAATCATCTGCTTTTCAGACCTATCAGTGCAGAGAAATCAGCCCTGTGGAGCGCAGCTCCCTGCCTTGCTTTGGCTGCAAAGGAGCCTGCAGTGCCTGACTTGGAGGAAACGTCATCTGCGTCGCAAGGATTCTGCAGCCGGGCAATTCAAATGCCACCTCTAAACCACCCGTTCTTTTTCATGGAGTTTTGCCTCCCCAGGAGAGATGAGGCACCTGGATACCTTTAGTAAATTTGGCCCTTAATCTCTGCGTGGTTCATAAGCTGATAAAAAGAGCCTGTCTCTCCGCTGCGCTCGCTGGCTCTGGTGCTTGGTGCCATGGAGTCCCCAAAGTGGACATGTGGCCTCTGCAGGGGGCTGGGGAGAAGGGACCTGCCCCAGGCCAAGGGAGGTGGCATCTCCACAGTGGTGGTGAGGGAAGGAGGAGGACGTAAAGCACCTGAGAGGAGGCTCCGAGAGCCAGAATGGCCCACTACAGCTGTAGTACTTAATTATCTGACTAATCATTTTCGGAATTAACTTCTATTATGTACCCAAGTCTGATCTCTGCGGCGGATGGCATGAGCAATTTAACACAGATTGAGGCTGCCACCGGGGAAACTTCAGCCTGATTAGGTGGGAAGAAGAAACGTACTCCTTTCCCCCACTTCAGCTGTTCGGAAACAAATCTTTCATAATGCGATGGAAATGCCAAGCCTGCTTCATTGTGCTGGAAAATCACAGAGCACCCAGCAAGCCCAAGCCCTTAGCGGGGTTCGTTTGAAGTGCGGTGCTGCTGGATGTGGAAAGGCAAAGGGAGCTGCCTGCGGGGCGCTGCCGAATCCCACCGGCTCTGGAGTCGGGGCACAGCAGCCCGGCTGAAATGGTCTCCCTGAAAAAGGTGTCGTGGCTGTCTTTGAGCTCTCCTTTGGTAAATGAAGCTTCAAAGACTTCTCCGATGAAAAGCTGAATTTGCTTTTTGCAGCAGGAAAAGAGAGAGACCCTTTAAACTCATGCTGTCAAACCGGGAAGTCCCTTCATGGCTGCAGTCATGGAGCGTGACGAGTAATTTTCCCTGACGTACAATTTCGGCACTTGTCTTCAGCCAGCTTTATTTCTGTGCTAACCGTTGAGGTGAATTACCCTCTGTGCAGTTTCAGGGACCCGCCTTCACGAGCTGAGCTCAGGTGCTGCTGTAAAAAGTGGCTTTGGGGAATTTGCGAAGCACAGCGGTCCCTACTCTTCACAGCGGCTGGTTTGTTAGGGAAATTTTCCTCTCATTTCAAATACGAATCGAATTAACTCCATAAATACCAATGAATAAATTCTCTTCAGAACGCAGATTTTTTGTTATTTTCTTATTGTAAGGGAATATTTTTTTTGCTTTGCACCATACACTCTGTCCCCTGTGTGTTAGGAGATGGTGCCGATAACCGGACCAGGGGTGAACTGAAACCACCTGCAGCTTTGAAAGGCCCCTCTGCGGGCAGCCCCCCTCCATCCTCATGCTGAAGAGCCGGGATCGCTGTCTGGGGAAGGAAACGGAGGTGCTGAGAAGGAGGAATAGACAGTGGGAAGGTGAGTCCCTGACTGATGAAGATTTCTACCCCGTACCCAAGGTTAAACAGCAAGTCTGAGGATGATGCAGAGCCTGCGCACGGCAGAGGGTGTTCCTGTGTTCACGTCTAATGTACCGGGTGTCTTTCCCCCCGCCCCCAAAGCCTTATTGTGCTTTTGATTTCCCTTCACCCCAAGCTCTTGCTGCCTCTTCAGGCCTCCCTGCCCTTGGATTATTTCACAGGTCTGGTTTGTAACGGAAGGCATTTAATTAGTGAGGAATCCTGGGGATGGATCCTAAAATGGGTGTTTGAGGCTGACGACTGCACGGCCATGCGGAGGGAAGGGAAATCCAGCCCAAACCCTCGGTGTGTGGGGAGTGGAAATGGGAAATACTCTGTATGCAGGGGGAAAGAGCAGACAGCGATAAGAATTCAGAGTGGAGATGTCTGATAGAGCATAAATGAGCAACCGCTATAGTTGTATCGAAGTTTTTATCTCAGAGCCCCACTTAAAAAGAAGGGCCATGAGGATAAAAGCCCAACGGGGTGAAAAGGTGGATGGAAGAATCATAAAGTCATAGAATGGTTTGGGTTGGAAGGGACCTTAAAGATCATCTAGTTCCAGCCCCCTGCCCTGGGCAGGGACACCTCCCACTAGACCAGGCTGCTCCAAGCCCCATCCAGCCTGGCCTTGAACACCTCCAGGGATGGGGCAGCCACAGCTCCTCTGGGCAACCTGGGCCAGTGTCTCACCACCCTCACAGGAAAGAATTTCTTCCTCATAGCTCATCTAAATCTCCCCTCTTTCAGTTTAAAACCGTTACCCCTTGTCCTGTCACTGCAGGCCCTGGTAAAAAGTCTCTCTCCATCTTTCTCATAAGCCCTCTTTAAGTGCTGAAAGGCCTCAATAAGATCTCCCCGGAGCCTTCTCTTCTCCAGGCTGAACAACCCCAACTCTCTCAGCCTGTCCTCACAGCAGAGGGGCTCCAGCCCTGAGCATCTTCGTGGCCTCCTCTGAACCAGCTCGAACAGGTCCATGTCCTTCTTGTGTTGGTGGCCCCAGAGCTGGAGGCAGCACTGCGGGGGCATCTCACCAGAGCGGAGCAGAGGGGCAGAATCCCCTCCCTGGCCCTGCTGGCCACGCTGTGGGGATGCAGCCCAGGATGCGGGTGGCTTTCTGGGCTGTGAGCGCACGTTGCCGGTGAATGTTGAGCTTCTCAACCCCCAACCCCCCCAAGTCCTTCTTGGCAGGAATGCTCTCAATCCATTCTCCGCCCAACCTGTGTTTGTGCGTGGGATTGTCCCGACCCAGGTGCAGGACCTCGCGCTTGGCCTCGTTGAACCGCATGAGGTTGGCACGGGCCCACCGCTAAGCCTGTCAAAGAAGTACGTTGGGTGATTAGCAAGAAGCCTAAAACACATAGAAGCAATCCCTGGGGAAAGTCAAATCGTCCCCCTTAAAGCGATGAAAAGCCTCTTCGAATGATGTAAGGTGCGGGGTCTTCACCTGCCCTTCCCTGGGCTGCGCCCGGGGCTGGTGGGACGGGACGGGCCGGTCCCGCCGAAGGCGCACACGCTGCTGCCATCTCCTGGGCAGGGGGCGGAATTGTCGAAAGGGTCCTGGTTTTGTGGTTTATGGCGTTAAAACAGTACACAACTCTTTTGGGTAGTCGCTGGGTGGAGGCAGATTCTGTCTGATTCCTCCTCA